>JAFVLL020019552.1:0-13695 GCA_021397915.2 Tor tambroides
ACATGATCTTTACTTAATATCCTAATGATTTTTGGCATAAAAGAAAAATCGATAATTTTGACCCAAACAATGTATTGTTGGCTATTGCTACAAATCTACCTGTGCCATGACTGATTTTGTGCTCCAGGGTCACAAATGATGTTTTTTATGTAATTTGATGGGTTTACTTTACTCTGGTATTTAAAACAACATGCGTGCAGAAGAATGAAACCCTGACACTGAATGCAGACGGACGTCAGTCGGTGAAAATAATAATGCATCTACACACAAAAAGACCAAAATACTGTACTGTGACCCGATTCCCACCCCTAATAAATGCTGTTATGTAACCACATGAAACAAAAGAAAAATGAGCAGAGACTGTTTGAGAAGGACATTGAATATGAATAGCATACTAGTATACTACTGTGAATAATAAAGTGAACAGTATGCAGATTTTCTGAATGCATTGATTGGTCTGCCAAAAGTTGAAATTTTGGCATCAAATTATATTAAAATGATACATAAATTATATATGCAAAGGTTTAGGGTCAGTGTTTTTATTTTTTCACTTTTTTTTTAAACACTTTTATTCAGAAAGGATGCATTAAATTGATCAAAAGTAACAGTAAAGACATTTATAATGTTGCAAAAGATTCAAATAAATGCTGTTCTTTTGAACTTTCTATTCATCAAAGAATCCTGAAAAATAGGAAATATCACGGTTTCCACAAAAATATTGTGCAGCACAACTGTTATCAACATTGATGATAATCAGAAATGTTTCTTGAGCAGCAAATCAGCATATTATAATGATTTCTGAAGGATCATGTGACACTGAAGACTGGAGTAATGATGCTGAAAATACAGCTTTGATCACAGAAATAAATTACATTTGAACAGATATTCACGTAGAAAACAGTTTTTTTTTAATGCAATAATATTTTTAACATTTTCTGGATTTTTGAAATAAATGCAGCCTTGGTTAACATAAGAGACTTTAAACCCCCAAACTTTTAAACAACAGCGCATATGAATTTTTGAAGTATTTTTCCACTTTCTTCCTCAACAGAAGCTTGCAAACAAGACGCCTGATTTTTATCCAACTCCTTTGCATTCGCTGCTTTCCACACCTGAGAACACTAAACACGACTTTCTAGGGAGCGTTTGAGTCACTACCGTACAAACGAGAGCTCATAACCACTACATTAACATGCATACGCTCAGTAATTAGCATGCACATCCCTCGCTCACGCCGTCTGCATCCACACACACACACACACCATGCAGACGTCACGGAGCTGTCAATCAGACCACTTAAGATCGACTGTGATGCTTAATGAGCCTTCACTAATATTCAGATGCCGTTTTGTGTTTTTTCCCCTCTGTTTGCGCAGATCATCTTGAAGTAAACCACCGAAGAGGAACGACGGGGTGTCAGGAAGCTGCTTTGAGAAACCCAAAAAGATCCCCGTGTAAATACGACCTGCCCTCCTCCCCTTTAGAACTACAGCAACCTGCATGCTAAAGCGTAACACACACAACACAAAAACACACACCGTATACCTGTTATGCTCGGAGAAGTGACTCTAACTGGTTTCTAACTTTAAAAAAACGAGACTAGAAAAATATATATGAATATATATAAATATATATATATATACATTAATGTACAGCACGTTTCATAGAGGCATAAGTGAGATTTCATCCGAATGATCGGTCACCTGTCAGATAATGTGTATTTTTCTCCCATGGTTGTTTTAAATATAAATGCACAATGAGTGAGCGACGAGCGAGAACACACACACACACACACACACACACACGGTTTGCACTGTCAGAAATAGTGCTTAATAATAAGTGCTTGATTGTCTTGAACGGGAGGACGTCTCCTGCAGAGTATGTCTTAAGCATCCCCATGCACCCTCTAGAGAGGGGAAAGAGGGATTTTGTTTCTTCTTTTAATACACAAAAACACCGAATGTCACATGGTGGACACACAGAAGATTGTCTACTGGTCAAAATGCGCCTCCCTTCTTGGACTCAAGCTATCTTTGGAAAGATATTATTCCCAATTCAATTCATCCCCACTGGCCAAAGAAAGGTTTACAAGGACACAAAGCGCATACCGGTCGAAAAAACCAGTCAGCGTCGCAAGTGCGAATGTGGCAAACCGCGTGCCATGCAACCACGTTTCTGTCTGCATCTCTGCTAAAGGACTGTGTTTTACTCCTTCCTTTTTTGTTTTTAAATGGACGCTGAATGATTTCGATGTGTCTGTGGAAACACTGGCCATCAGGGAGTCGACTCTGGCTTCTATCCCGTGCCAAGGGCTTACATTAAACTGGAGAGCTGCTGTAAACAAACTCATACACGAGACGGACTTCTTCTCCAAATTGTCTGGGGCCTGTTCGTAGTCCCACTCACACGGTGCCCAGCGAACGGAAACGACGAGGACGACGAGGGGGAAACGTTGCAGTAGACGATCGTTGTGAATGGAGGGCGCTGCGCTCTCGCCGATAATCCTGTTTTATTTGATAAACAGTAGAAGTGCCTAAAAAAAATCTATTTTACACAGCAAGCATCTTGAGAAGATGACTTTATGTGGGGTTGGGGGTTATAAAAACATTCAAAGCGAAGCTCCCGAAATGATTTTGGCCAGACAAGTGATGAAAACAAAACAAAAAAAAGTTAAATGCATTTCATGCACATCAAGGTCTGTTTCATTACACAATATCGATGTTGCTAGAATCGGAGCGAGACGGCATAGGCGGAATGTTTGTTTTGTTGTACGATGTTAGCTTTTATGCTTTCTTGGAGTAGTTGACATTGGAAATGTAAGGAACTTGGAGCTCAATGTCTGTAACACACGTGACGTTTTGAGTTTGGTAAACGATTGTCATTGCGGTGTGTTCTTAACCAGTTATGTTGTCGAGTCTGAGGACTGTCTGTTAAAGGGACAGCTCACCCAAAAATGAAAATTTGCTGAAAATGTACTAACCCGAGATGTAGATGAGTTTGTTTCTTCATCAGGTTTGGAGAAATGTAGCATTGCATCACTTGCTCTCCAATGGATGCTCTGAAGTGAATGGGTGCCGTCAGAATGAGAGTCCAAACAGCTGATAAAAACATCACAATAATCCACAAGTAATCCACACCACTCCAGTCCACCAGTTAACATCTTGAGAAGACAAAAGCTGCATGTTTGTAAGAAACAAATTGATCATTAAGTCATTTTTTTTTAAACTTCAAACTGTCCATAATCCATAATAACGCTTCCTCCAGTGAAAAAGTGGTTTAGTCTGAATCAGGAGAGAAATCTGCACAGATTAAGCACTGTTTACAAGCCCTAAACTAATATATGGCTGGATTTTGATGTGAGAAACAACAGGAGACTGACTTTTTCACTGGAGTTAGTGTTATTATGGATTATGGTTAGATGTTAAAAACATCTTAATAATGGATTTGTTTCTCAAAAACACGCAGCTTTTGTCTTCTCAAGATGTTAACTGATGGACTGGAGTGGTGTGGATTACTTTGTGATGTTTTTATCAGCTGTTTGGACTCTCATTCTGATGGCACCCATTCACTGCAGAGGATCCATTGGCGAGACAGTGATGCAATGCTACGTTTCTCCAAATCTGATGAAGAAACAAACACATCTCCATCTTGGATGGCCTGAGGGTGAGTACATTTGCAGCAAAGTTTCATTTTTTGGAGGGATGAACTGCTCCTTTAACAAACACATCTGTCATTTTCTTACTATAACAAATCATCTAACAGCATCGTTTAGTTTTTATTTGGATGGTGTTTTACCTGGAATAGTGCACATGGCCTTGTTTTCCTCCCTGATTTGTGATGGGTGAAGCGTGTGTATCTGCATGCCTGTGCGAGTGTGTTACCGATCCAATCAGAACCATCATGTATTTTCATGGTGCTCGATTAACACAGACAATCCACCAAGAGACGTTTGGTTTCGCAGGAATATGGCACTGGTCTTAGCATTTTTGTTTTTAAATTCATGTCATTTTTTTCCTTTAGGGTTTTTTTCGCTGTTGTCGCAAAAGTTACAGTTTTAATGTAATTTTTGACGTGGAAAGTGATTTAAATATATTTTATTGTCATTCTGTTCATTCTTTATTTGGTTTTGTTAAATACTAGAACACAGAACAATGGTGTAACCTATTTTAAAAATGAATGTAATTTATTAAGCCGGGCTTAGCTACGCGCGGCTGTCCTCGGCCAATCAGGAGCCGCTTCTAGATCTCTCTCGTTCGGGACGTCACGTCGTAGCTTAAGCGAGGCTATAGAATTGCTTGTGTTATGTAAAAATGTTTATTGTATAGGTAATGTTTTACCAAAAAAAAAAAAAAATCTAAAATGTAAAAAAAAAAGAAAAAAAAAAACAAACTCCGTAGTATGATAGTTATTTCATAATAATAATAATATTAAGTTGTTGCTGTGGCAACCTAAAAAGTTGCGAATACTAAATTTTGGTATTTTTGTAAATTATGTAATTGTTAAGTTGATTTTATTTTATTTTTTTTCCTAGAGCACTGTAAAACATTAGATTGTAAAGCAGATATTGGAACATTTCCTATTTTATGTCGAGATTATATTACCAGGAGATTTTTCGGTAGCATTTAACGGCCTCTTTATTGGTGTAACATTTAAGATAGTAGTAAATACTCACAGATACAATAGTGTGACGTGACTTAAGAAACGACTCTAGTGTTGGGTTAACCCGCGCCCCGTCCCCTTCCCCGTTTTAGATTGAAAAGGATCTCAAGTACTTGTGAAGATCGTTTTTTTTATATTATTTATGAAAGTTGTCCTGGTTTGTTCAACAACTTAAACGAATTAACGATTGCACTTTGATTTCATGTAACCGTAGGATGTTCATTTCAAAAACCGATGCACAATGAATATGGTATGGCAACACGAATCAATGACGGTTGTTTTATTGCTTTAGTTAAACCAGAGAACTCAATATTCAGTAAGCATCTTGCATGGTATTTTATGTCAAATTAAGAAGTTATTTTCAATTTAACCTGAGAAAATTATAATAAAAAAAGAAATATATTGAATGTTTCTATCTACACTATAAAAAAAAAAAAAACCTGCACATGTGATGAAAGTAACGGTTGTCCTTAATTTGGGATTTCTTACACCCCAAACGAAATGTACAGAGTTGTGGGACAAAACAATTGTTGACTGATGGTGAAAAAGCACTTTGGAATCAGTTGATATACTGAGCAGACACAGCGTATCCAAACACTTTGCCTTACCTTTAGTCCATTGTTTAAGCTTTTGTGTTTCAGAGCTATTAATATGTACTAGGGTGTCAACAGGTCTACTGAACTTACTTCTCACCTTCATTTATATACGAATATATACTATACCTATAACTAATGTAAGAGTTTTTTATGATTATTATTATTATTTCGGAGCATTGTCACTGAGAGGCCAAAAGGTTTGACGGTGTTGATGCTTTCCAATGCCCTTTCCTGTTTGCGACGAGACGCCGTTCTCAAGGGATTGTGGGTATTTACGCTGTGCTGCTTGACTTCCATCAGTAATGCAGTAGCCCATCCACACACACACACATTCACAGAGATAATACGAGAAGAAAATTATAAACCAAGCCCTCTTTGGATAATATTAGTTTTCATGTAACCATTTTAAATGTTTTATTTGTGCATATATATTATGTGCTATTTTATGTCATATAGTCAAATGTTTTTGGTTCCAGAAAAATAGTGTAAAATCTATTGAGACAAAATGAATAAAGAAAGAAAAAAAGGACAGGTGTGTGTTTTAATGCTTGATTGTGTTTCATTTGCATGAGCATGTGTGAAACTAGGAGTACCGTGGTAATACATTGGTTTTGGGATTGTACCATGGTATTTTTTGGAGAAGGCAAGTTTCCATCCACTTTTTGCACGGTTCTGTTGTTGACCAGTTTTTTAATTAATATTTTGAATTGTTTTTTTCTTTTATATTTTCCATCTTCATTTAAATTTCAGTTCAGGTTTCAGTAATTTTATTTTATTTTTTATTTTTTTCATTATTTCGTTGTTTGTCATGTTTAGAAGTTTTATTTATATAATTGAAAATAAATTAAAATGAGAAATGTCACCTAGGCAAATAGATTTTTTTTTTTTTTAATTTCAGTTAGCATTTATTTTTTTATTTTTTTAGTTAACAATAATAACCCTGTTATTGACAAAGTGAAAATGTGTTTCAAATTTTAAATTTGCTGTCTCCAGTCTGTTTCCAATTGTTTTTTACTGATCAAATGCTGTATGTAATGGTGATACTTTGGTATATGAATATGGTTATCATTCAATATTATACCATCATCATCTGATACCATCATCATACCATGGTACAACATTACTGTGACATGAATACCATGGTATTGTTTGAATAATTTAAAACTAAGTGGTCTTAGTTGTGCAATTATTCTCACAATTAAAATGAATAGTCAATGCAAAAATTAATATTAATAGTATTATAGTGTTTACATATTTTTACAATACATTTATGGTCCTTTTTGAAGCTTGAAAGCCTCAGTACATTCATTTTATTTGCATGCAAAACAGCCAGCCAATTCTGATTTGTGTTGCATGGAAGAACAAAACACAGGTTTGGAAGGACATCATGGTGAACAAATAATGACTGATTTTTCATTTTTTTTATTTATTTATTTTTGGCTGAACTAATCCCTACATCAGTGCACTTTGTTGTAACATCATTTAATTTCATTTTGATTTATTAGGACAATTTATTGTTCTTTGTACAAGACTCACTTGGATTTATACTCAGTGAACTGCTGATGCATTATAGATATGATGTAACTCAAGCCAGCTTCATGTCTGCTGTCGCTTTCTAATGAAAGCTGTAGGCCTGACGTGTGGAGATGGATAATTTATTAAGAGGTAAGAACTGCACAACCCTGTAGATTACATAAAGACATGCTTAAAAATGTATGAATGTCATTGTATTGGATAACAGCATTTAAAAAAAAATAAACGCAACTTATTCATGTCAAGAAAGCACACTGTTCAAAAGCAAAACATTGATCAGTTTGAAATGCTAAAATACTGGATGCAGTGTTAAAAAAAATTAACAATGACTGTGTGACTAAGTGACTCTGTCAAAGTGGAACATGCAAGAGCATCAACTGATCTAATGAATGACATTCAAGTATTCAAATACTTAAGAACTACTGCAGACCTCCAGCCTCCATCAGCGCACACAATGGCCGCATTCCTTTTGCTTTCTATTTCAGGTGCTGATGCAGGCGACGCGCTGTTGCCATAGGAACAGCATCCCCAGCGTCATTTGTCGTCACGCACCCTGCCGCCGTCCCTCATTGGTAGCTCAGCTGGCGCTGTAACCATTCGCGTCGCAGTTAAGAGCGGAATTACCGCCCACCACTTCACCATTGCCTTATTAAGACAAGCGGGCGTGGCTTACAGCGCTCCTCCGCGCCCATTGGTCGCCCAGCGCATCAATCCCGCAACAAAACTCCTATCCTCGAGCCGAGACGGTGTGCTCTGGCTTCAGAAGGTCTCCACCCGAGAGTATGGCGGTTGAGGATGCTGGAAGATGCAGAAGAATAGCTATTCTGGAATGCAGCAGCGTCCTTAAGGATCTCCAAATGACGCTCGGAGGGGACGCGTGATGCCTTACGTGCTCGCCCTGACGGGGCGCGACGCGCTTTTGTAACCTATAATGCACGCAAATGCATGTTAAACGATTACTTCTCCAAGCAGCTGTTGGGTTCTGGCTATTCGAGGTGGTTAGAGATGCCATGAAGTCCGCGCATTGGCTCTTTGTGCGTCTCTGTTATTTGTCTCTATGGTGAGTGCTGCAATACAGCCAGCCATGGCTCCGCGTCTGCTCGACTTCTGCGATATTCAAGGCAAGTTTCTCGTCGCATCTGATCGGCTTGGACACTGTTAGCTGGCTCCATTACGCGCGTCACGTCGGTTCGCATCCGTGCGCAATGCGCGAGTATAAGGTGGTGGTGCTGGGCAGCGGAGGGGTCGGGAAATCCGCTCTCACGGTCCAGTTCGTGACCGGGACCTTCATCGAGAAGTACGACCCGACCATCGAAGACTTCTACCGCAAGGAGATCGAGGTGGATTCGTCGCCGTCGGTGCTGGAGATCCTGGACACGGCGGGGACGGAGCAGTTCGCGTCCATGCGGGATCTCTACATCAAGAACGGCCAGGGCTTCATCCTGGTCTACAGCCTGGTCAACCAGCAGAGCTTCCAAGATATAAAGCCCATGAGAGACCAGATCATCAGGGTGAAGAGGTAAAACGCAAATACCGTGGCATTCTTTGAGGCTAACATGGTAATGTGCAATCATTTTAGCAGGTTGAACCATGGCATACCATCATTTTACAATGCTGTTATTACCATAGTGTATTTGTCACTTAGGCGAAAACCATTAAACTTACAGAAATCTAAGTTGCTAGTACCATGTTTTTTGGATATGAACCATGGTTAGGAGGGAAAACACCTCACTTAAGGACTTTGTCTTTTTTTTTTTCTGTGAAACAAATGTGACTATAAAACCAGTCATAAGGGTCAGTTTTTTTAAAATTGAGATTTGTGCATCACCTGAAAGCTGAATAAATAAGCTTTCCATTGATGTATGGTTTGTTAGGATAGGACAATATTTGGCTGGGATACAACTGTTTGAAAATCTGGAATCTGAGGGTGCAAAAAATCAAAAATCAAAATATTGAGAAAATTGCCTTTAAAGTTGTCCAAATGAAGTTCTTAGCAATGCATATTACTAATCAAAAATGAAGTTTTGATATATTTACGATAGGAAATTTACAAAATATCTTCATGGAACATGATCTTTACTTAATATCCTAATCATTTTTGCCATAAAAGAAAAATCTATAATTTTGACCCATACAATGAATTTTTGGCTATTGTTACAAATATACCCCAGCGACTTATGACTGGTTTTGTGGTCCAGGGCCACATATGGTACTACCATGGTATTCTTTGAGGCTAACGTGGTAATACCATCAGGTACCATCATTTTAGCAGGTGCACCTCGGAGAACCGTGGCATACCATAATTTTACAATGCTATTACCATAGTTTTTTTTTTTTGTCACTTAAAGGCGAAAACCATTAGACTTACAGAAATAGTGCCATGTTTTTTTGGACATGATTCATAATAAAGTGTCACAGTGTTAGCATTTGCTGCTATCACTTTACTATGGTACCGCCACAGTACTTTTTGAAGTCTTATATAATTTGATAATCATTCAGTACATTCTGTATTAAAGATCCATGACATTACCATAGTTTTTACCATGGTACTGTCACAGTATGTTTTTGTAAAAAAAGTGAAAAACAATAAACCTACAGAAAATGGTGGTATTGCAATGTTTTTGGACATGTACCATGGTAAATATTGAAGTACCGTGGTATTAGCATCTCATGCCATCATTTTACCATAGTACCACCACAGTAAATTCAAAGGTAAAAACAATAAACTTATGGAAAACAATTATATTAACATGTTTGTGGACATATTAAAGTACCAAGGCATTAACATCTGATACCATCATTTTACCATAGTATTGCCAGTGTAGTTTTTTTTTAATTAGATGTGAAAATAATAAACTTAGGAAGCAATGGTAATTCCATGTTTTTTAACATGTACTATGGTATTAGCATCTGATATCATAATTTTACCATGGTACTGCCACAATACTTTTTTGTAAATTTAAGGTGAAAATAAACTTTAATTTTACCCTGTACCATGTTAAATAGTAAAGTACCATGGTATTAGCATCTGATATGATTGTTGTACTATGGTACTGCCAAAGTACTTTATTAGTAAGTGTTATATGAATATGGTAATCATTCAATATCGTTATACATACAGTACTACAGTAACTACTATTAAAGAACCATGGCATTACCATCATTTTACCATGGTACTGCTCAATCTGACAAGCAGGTAGTTGGTTTTCTGTGTGTGAGCTCAGCTTTGCAGGGTTGTAAGCAGATGGAAAGACTTGAGCGTGTGTGAAATCATATAATGCTGTGTTTTTAGTGTGCCGTTAATAATAAGTCCAATGGGAGGCTGCGTCTATTCTAATCTTTCCATAATTTAACCTAAGGCCTAGAAACAGATGCTGTATTGTTTGTGTTTTTCCAGATCAACTCTTAAAAGAGGTTTGAACACATTGCTTTCATAAACGACACCTACTGAACAATTAAAAGCAGACTGTGAGGTAAAGCACACATAGACAAAAGATTGATCACTGCAGCGTCAAAACCTGAAAGGCTTGAATTATCGTGTCAGAACCTTGAATCAGAAAAGCTTTTAGCTATTAAACGCTCTTATTTATGCATTTTTCTCATATTGTCTTTTGGCATTGGCTGGTTTTTCGTGACCAGTGCAGTAACTGTTGCATTTGAATAGTAAAGCACTCTTATGTATTGTGTGATGATGTGATTATGAACAGTAAGTTTACCTGTTCAGGTGATGATTTCACACTATTAATCAGCCACTTTACCATGGTAACCAAGTCATGACACATCTATGCAATGGCATTCATGACAAAGTGTCATTTAGAGTTTTTGCCATATTTGCATGCAGTAATTTGACAATTTTTCATGCAGAACAGCCTTAAAGGCTTTTGTAACGTGCCCTTGGACTGATTTGGTGCTAAACAGTTTATACACATGCATGTTGGGTTTATTTAAATATTATGGCAACTGTGCATTTATCTCTCTTATTTTTATGTGCCAAATTTATGGAAACTTGTTTCTGCCAAAGTATAAAAAGAAAGTAAAAAAGGTAAATGTGAGTTATCTCACAATTCAGATTTTTTTTTTTTTTTAGAATTGCATGTTATAAACTTTCAGTTCTGAGAAAGAACAATCAGAGTTCTGAGATATAAACTGAGAATTGTCAGATATAAACTCGCCATTCTTAATTTTATTCTCAATTCTGAGTTTATATCTCACAAGTCAGACTTTTTTCTCACAATTCTGAGTTTTAATCTCTCAATTCTGACTTTTTATCTTAACTCTGAGATTCTCACAATTCTGAGTATGTCTCGTAATTCTGAGGGTTTTTTTGCGATTCTGAGTTTAAATCTCTCAATTCTGAGTTTTTCTCGCAATTCAGACTTTTTTTCTAATAATTGAATTTATATCTCGCAATTGACTTTTTCTCTTAACTCAGACTTTTTTTCCCTCAATTCTGAGTTTTTCTCACAATTCAGACTTCTTTCTAACAATTGAGTTTATATCTTGCAATTCAGATTTTTTTCTCGTAATTCTGAGTTTTTCTTGCGATTCTGAGTTTAAATCTCTCAATTCTGACTTTTTCTCTTAATTCAGACTTTTTTCCCTCAATTCTGAGTTTTTCTCACAATTCAGACTTCTTTCTAATAATTGAGTTTATATCTTGCAATTCAGACATTTTTCTCGTAATTCTGAGTTTTTCTTGTAATTCTGAGTTTTAATCTCTCAATTCTGACCTTTTCTCTTAATTCAGACTTTTTTCCCTCAATTCTGAGTTTTTCTCGCAATTCAGACTTCTTTCTAATAATTGATTTTATATCTCGCAGTTCTGACTTTTTCTCTTAACTCTGAGTTTATCTCACAATCATGCGTTTATATCTTGCAATTCAAACTTTTTTCCTCGTAATTCTGAGTTTTTCTTGCAATTCTGAGTTTAAATCTCTCAATTCTGACTTTTTCTCTTAACACTGAGTTATCTCACAATTGTGAGTTTATATCTCGCAAGTCAGACTTTTTTCTCTTAATTCTAAGTTTTTCTCATAATCCTGAGTTTATATCTCACAATTCTGACTTTTTTCTCTCAATTCTGACTTTTTCTCTCAATTCTGACTTTTTCTTTCAATTCTGAGTTTATCTCTCACAATTCTGACTTTTTCGCACAATTGTGAGTTTATATTTTGAAATTCTGACTTGAAATATCAAGATTGTGGCATAAAAAAGTCACTATTTATTTATTTACTTATTTATTGATTTTATCCTGTGGCAAAAACAAGCTTCCAGCTTCAAGATACCAAATAAACAAATTAATATTGATTGGAGTTTAAATTCTTTTAGTGCATGTAAAGTAAATGTGCTGAGAGTTACGAGACATAAAACTTGCACAGCTCTGTAGAAAATCACTTCAATAAAATGCATTAACTGAATATATAAAATCCAAGGTAATTCCTGTAGAAATTCCCAGCACTCAGGATGGACACATTATATTTTGTGCAGCTTTATCTCTCTCTCTATGAATTGAATTGGCACCGTTTCATGGCAGAACCCACAAAAAGCCCTCTAAACCTCTGGCACAGGTTGTTAATCTGCAGGAGGAGGCAGATACATGCTGAGCCGGCGGATGATAACTACAGTAACGCTGGTGAGATTTGCACACTCACCAAAATATAAATGAGATTGTGTGCCGGTGGAAGCCAAAGAAACATCACAACTGCATTAGCGCACACTAACCCAAAGACACGCTGGACCTCTGGCAGCGAGAGCCTGGGAAGAGGAAATGTGGGCGGATCCGTCACACATCTGCTTTATATCTAATGCTAAACACCCTTTAATCAATTTAGATTCAAAACACACGTCATCATATTCAATTTAGCTACAGTAGGTGTTTAAAATACATATAGCGCGGCCCACACACAATCTGTGCAGTTTCACATAGTCTGAGTCTGGAATTCTGTGAACAGCATGTCCTTATTGTAAAATGTGTTAAATTATGATAATTGCTATCTAAAAGCATTCCTTTGACAGGCGATGCTTGAATGTGAAAGACGAGCGTTCAGAGTTCATGCAGACCTAACTGAATGCCTCTAAAGCAGATAAATGAACGATGCATTATTGTTCATCCCAAAGAGGCACAAAATCACTTTCACAGACTTTTTCATTAACTGTTCCCTCCTGGTGGAATGACCTGCCCAACTCTATCCCAGCAGCTGAATCCTTACCCATCTTCAAGAAACGGCTAAATAATAATAATAGTTCATAAATGAAGCATATTTTTGTGCTATCCAGATTTGTGTGCAAATCATTCGGTTTTTTGTCATTCAAATTAATCTTGATGAATCTCACTGTAGTGAAAATTACCCAGTCATCATCAGTCTTCAGTGTCACATGATCCTTCAGAAATCATTCTAGTATGCTGATTTGCTGCTCAAGAAACATTTCTGATCATTATCAATGTTAAAAACAGTTTTGCTGCCCAATATTTTTGTGGAAACTGATACATTTTATTTTTCAGGATTCTTTGATGAAAATAAAGTTATTTGCACTTATTTGAAATAGAAATCTTTTGTAGCATTGTAACATTCGTTACCGTCACTTTTGAACAATATTTAATGCATATATATATATACCGTATATATGTGACCCTGGAGCACAAAACCAGTCTTAAGTTGCTGGGGTATATTTGTAGCAATAGGCAAAAATACTTTGTTTGGGTCAAAATTATTGCTTTTTCTTTTATGTCAAAAATCGTTAGGATATTAAGTAAAGATCATGTTCCATGAAGATATTTTGTAGATTTTCTGCTGTAAATGTATCAAAACTTCATTTTTGATTATTAATATGCATTGCTAAGAACTTCATTTGAACAACTTTAAAGGCGATTTTCTCAATATTTAGATTTTTTTGCACCCTCAGATTC
>JAFVLL020019553.1:0-20719 GCA_021397915.2 Tor tambroides
TTTCAAATAGGCGCTGTTTTTATAAATAAACCGCAGATTTGAGTTTTAAACAACTACATTCTCGGCTGAAATACACGCGTCCAGTGTAGGCAGGCATTAGCTGTTGCGTCGTGGCGTGTCTGGTGTAGACACGTTATTACTCACCTATCGAGAAGAAACAAAGCAACCTCGGCATCCGATCACAGGCCTTCCTCTCCTTGAGTTCTCTCCAGCGCTGGAAAGCTGATCCGATATTTACACGGGTCCGACTTCTTGCCTTATCGTTCCGCAGACATTTTCCTCTTTTGTTTTTTATCCGCCATCTCTATCTTTCTGTCGCTCGGCTCGGCTGTTCACTGCGCTTTCTCCTCCATATCACGAGTAGACACGCCCCTTACTGCTGATTGGCTACAAGTTTGTTTTGGTACTCGGCCCCGACTCAGTTTTCTAAAATGTTTTGAAAAATTGCTTACCCTGCCTTTAAATGTATGTATTTGACATTAAAGTCAACACAGATAAAATTAAAAAGGTAAATCACAAAAATTGTCCATTACGAATGTAAAAAATGGCCTTGGAAATCAATACCAGGGTGCAAATATTGCCCCTTAATGGAAAAAGTAACATATTGACCCTACCCTGATTCAAATCGACAAAAAGCCAGCAGGATTTTCCCACTGGATTATGTGATTATTGCAAAAAATATGCTCAGAGGCCAACAAAGGTTTATGATTTTACACTTTGTGTTCATCAAGATAATATTCACACATGAACACAACTTGCATGACTTTTGAAGTCTAGTAAAGTAAAAAGCTAATGTTAGGATATAAATAAACTGCACCATGGAAGCGTGACCTCAACATCACCACCACTTGGCTTCCCACAACTGTTTCGATCTACAAGCTGGAAAGTTTGATTAGTATAGTTTGCAAAAGCCCAAATATAAACACAATGAGGCTGTGAAACCGGACTAGTGAGTAGATGAGTCTTCCTGTTCATAATGATAACATTTAATGTCCCCCAATACCACATTTGGCCACTTGTTAAGCCCAAAGTACACTGGTTTTCTATGCATATACAATAGGTCAGTGTCCGGCCACGTTTCTGAAGCCCCCTCAACACTGCACGTTTTGCATGTCTACTTATGCCACGATTTTAGCCCTGGTTTTCACTCACAGAGAGCTTCTTTGGTGGACCTGTCTGAGAGTCCTGTGGATATTTATATTTTGTGGATATTTTGACCTATTGAAAATATCAACTGACTTCAGGACGATGGAACCGGAAGAGCTAAAATGCTAACTTCATACAGAACTCTATTGAGAAATCATGTTCACATGACATTTAGCATTAACAGAAAGTTGTTTAAGCTGACAACATGATATAATGTACTAACTGCCAAACTTCCATCACAGAGTGTGAAACACAGCCACCACCTTCTGTCTGCTCAAGCCTTTTTTATCAAGAGGTGCAAATTAGTGTTTCCGTTTGGCTGTGTATTTGACTACAAGGTGGAGACAGAACACATTGTCATTGTGTACGTTTGTGCACATGTTTGTTACTGTACGTGGGATACTTAGTGTGCGGGCGAGCAGCCTAGAATTCATTTAAAACACATTTGAGCTCACATCAGTGAATCAGGCAGGTCCCTCCTACCCTCAGATGGATCTGTGCCCACTGAACTGTCAGCATGGGAAGCGCTACGCTGGCAGATGGCTGGCGAGAATGAACAAGCACAATGGCCAAGCGGTCGGGTGAACTGTACGACAAAACCATAGTAAAGTCTTACTGATCAACCCTTAAACAGTGTAAAACACCAGCTAGAATACAGTGAAAATAAACTGAATAAAAACCAGAAATGCCCAGAAATGTAAGCGTAATGACATTTCAGAAATTACAGGATGGAATTTTTCTGCCTGCATTATATATATATATATTCAGAAATGTATCAAAAACTGATATGTTATTGAAGTAATAGTTTATCCAAAAATGAATGACACTGTAAGCTATTGTTCAGCATAAATGTGAAATCTAACAATTTATCCACATTATTTGGGTCAATGATATTTAAGAGTGTCCATGATAATGAAAAGCATGCTTTTTATTCATGTTAGCTTCATAAAAACTTTCCATACCATTTTCAAGAAAATTATCAATTTTATGACTTAAATAAATGTCAAGTGGTTTACAAACAAATAACATTTTCTTTACATCGTCAATACATGTCAGTGAACACATCCTAATCATATTATATATAACATTTTTTATATATGAAATAATATATGAATTTATATAAGTACTTAGAGTCAACACGAATTTTAATTCATCCCAAACCTGTGTGAAAAAACATTAAGTATTTTACATTGAAATCACATGTACATTATGTGTATTGAGAAACTTTTTTGTTTTGGTTTTTGTTTTAGTATTTTTTTTTTTTTCACAGTATATTGTAGGGTAACGGGTCAACCAATTAATCATTGTATTAAAATGACTAATATTTTTCAGTGTGTGTAGGTGTGAATCTGACACACAAACATAAACATGCACTAACTCTTGAAGGCACAGATGGCCGGCACAGCAAGAAATCAAACTATCTATAGATTATGAACACACTGTCAGACATGCAGTGTACATACACACGCTCCACTGCATCTTCCTCACTGAAGCCGACCCTAAAGGTCGCCCCCTGCTTTTTAATTGCATCTTCACTACTGTGTTTCATCATATTTCTTCCACCAGCATCTCATCCAAGCATCTCTGCAAAGATGGCAATGCATCCTCTCACATACAATTATTAAAATCACTAAAATTAGTCATTACTTTTATGCCACAACTGCACATGGTGGGTCTAGTAAAATGAGAAAACGGCAGACTACAGGCCACAGAATTCTTACTGGTCATTACTTACAAATATGTGTTTCTCCCTAAGGCAATGTGATTATATAACCAGTTTTTAAAGGCATCATGACATGAGAAATCCAATTTTCCTTGATCTTTTGACATTTAAGAGGTCTTTGTACCATTAAAGCATCTTGCAAGTTTCATAGAATAAAATGTCATCCTCTTTATAAACAAAGCCTTTATTTAAGCAAGCTACATAAATGGCTTGTTTGGGCAAAATACATTTGTCACACTGGCAAATCACACAGGCAAAGTACATTTGCATGTGACTGCCTCTACAGACATCAACGAATAGCTTTATATTATATGTGTTATATGTTTGTTCAGAGCATTTGACTGCATATTTTGTTTTGTAAACAAGCCAGTGTTTGCGAAGAAACTTTTGCTGAAAGATGAAGTGGCCAACTGTTTTGAATCTGACAGCAGCCACACCACAAACTATATGTAAATGCCCTTGGCAAGTGTTAATTTGGAGCCTGCTCATCATAAACTAGGACAAACACTGATACAGGCCAGTGAGCTGTGGCAAATGCTAATCAGCTCTATTGATCCGGATTTGCAGTTATGAAATGACCAATGAAATCTGAGAGAGCACATGAGGACAAATATTTATTTTTTTTAAACGATCATTTGAAAAATTATATGAATTAATTATTTTAGGATGCGTGACAAAAAGTGTCTACGATAAAGAAAAAAAATATCATTTTAAATCATATTTAAAAAGTACAATTTTCTTAGAAATTTACTCTTTGTATTTATGTTGGTTTCACATAAAATTCACAGTGGTTTCATATTTGGGAAAAAAAAATAAAAAAATAAAAAAGTTTACATTTAATGACACTTTATGACCCACTATTTTGCAAATAACATAAATAGTTAATTCATATCATTAGAAGTCACACCACATGACATTTTACAACCAGAACTAACCTTGCCTTGGTCAAATGATCTGATATTTTAAGAGACTTATTGACCTTGACACACAGTCATGAGGGTCCTCAGGGATCCTCTCTGTAAGATTTTTTTTTCAGGAGCAATGATGACAGCAAGCAGGTTTCATACTTCAGGGGACCTGTACTAGCTGAACAACTGTCATTGAGATGAATGGAAATGGACAGAGGACAGTTTTCCCCAGGTCTTAAAGATATCCTTGTGAAAATAATTATGAATCATAGTCAGAAAACCACAACAATTATGATAACGATAACGACACAGAGGAACTAGATAATTTTTTCCAGCTGATGAACGATAAAAACCAGCCAATCAGAATACATCTGACTTTAAAGTAGCAGATGACAAAACTGCAGCGCATGCTTTTAATAAACAGAATGTTATGGACACTAATAAAGTTATCATTATAGTTGTTATTCCTAACGTGAACAGGCATTTACACTGAACTTCAGCAACGTTCAGCAGTCTCTTTCCTCACGTCTGAAGGTTTTTCTGTTAACGGATCAGTAAGAGCATTCCTGTTTCTCTGGGCGAGTGTATTTCTCAGTTTCAGCGCAGGGTTGTGTGGGTGTCAGGGCCCGTATCAAAGGTCTGGGGCTCTAATGGGGTATGACAGAAAAATTGAGAGTGAACTCTGAAAGGGTCGTGGGAGCAATGCCTTATGGGAAAATCTGTCCTTCCTGACTTTAGTGCGCTCTGGGTAAACATGACCTCTTCTGACAGACCTCAAGCATGAAAAGCAAGCAAACAAATGAGATAGAAGGATGACAGATAGGGATAAAAGAAACACTCACGAGTAAGCACAATGGCCTCCATGAGAGGTTAAACTCTAGGTTGAATCAGACAGTCACATCCACGCAAACAGTGCGCAAGGACAGAATCCTGAACACAGACTTCACAGCGCAAACCGGCAATATCACATCTCTAAAGAAAATGGCGAAATGATAAATGGTTCTTTGAAGACACAAGAAGTAGAGACACCATCTCTTCATGAAACGGCAATGTATAGACCGTTCACAGAGGTCACACAAACGGGAATTGATAGAGTACAGCACACAAAACTAGAGGTGAAAAGTATAGGAATACTGACAAAATTGAAGATTTAGAGGAGACCGAGGAAGAGCAACAGATAGGTTAATGTACTGAAATATACTCTTTATTCTTGCTAGTTGTACAAAAAAAAAAGACAATTTTCAAGAAAAGTTTCAATTTTCTGGCTAAAAAGCAGTGTAAGTACAAAAAACTGTACACATCTTAATCATTATCAAATGTTTTTAAAAATAAATATTTTTAAGTTTTTTCTAAAAACAGTATTATAAATATAATTGCATATAATAAACAATATATAAATTCGAATAAGTTTTTGGGGAGTCATGCCTCATGACCTTTTGCAACGTGAAATTTAAACTACATCAATTAACTTTAATTCAGAAATTAAAAATTCATAGAAGACATGCAAGTAATAGTGGGTATGAATCACATCATTTTTTACGTACATAAATCTCTTATGTTCACCAAGGCTGATCTTATTCGATCAAAAATAGAGTAAAAACAGCAATATTGTGAAATATTATTACAATTCAAAATAGCTGATTTCTATCTGAATATGTTTTAAAAAGTACTGTATTACTATGATGGCAAACCTGAATTTCCAGCATCATTACTCCATTCTTCAATGTCACATGATTGAGTTTGTGATGCTTTATTTTTGTGTGATAGATTTTCTCAGGATCCTTTGATGAATAAAAAGTTTTTTTTGTTTTGTTTTTTTAAGAATTTGAAATAGAAATTGTAAATACAATGTAAATGTATTACAATTTCTGTTTCAAATTCTTGTTCCTTACTGAAGAAAAGTATTAGTTTTATTTAAGCAAAAAAAAAAAAAAAAAAAAAAACTTACTGACCCCATTCTTTTGAATAGTAGTGTGTTTTTGACACACTAATCAATAGAACAAAAAAAACCATGTCATGTCATTGACTCAGGTTGCATAAAGTTGCACTTTACTAGTATGCATAATGTAATCAATCAAAGAGAGAGAACGCATGAAGCCACATATCACACACTGCTCAGAAACACAACTTTTGTCATGCGCTGTGTCCCAAAGTTTAGTTTGCTGAACTATGACCTGTAAATTTGCAAAGTGCAAACACCAATAGAGGATCTATTTGACCAATCGAGGATTTAAGCATCACAGATTGATTCAAAGAACACACAAACCTAAAGCTGCAACCTAATGCATTTGCATTGCTGTGGGTCTGAAGTAATTTCACATGCTCAAAATCCAGTGTGACCACAGCTTAACACTGCCGTCTGAATGTGTGTGAGACATCACATGCAATGCCCACATGGTCACTTCTAGTCACATGCTATTCTCCTGATAACTAACTAATGACTGAGAGGACCACACACACACACACACACACACACACACACACACACGTTTGTCCAGCTAGTCACACACCGTAGACGTCTATTATTTTATATCAGCTATTATAATTAATATAGAAAGTCTCTAACCCAAAACAAAACCTTTTAAAATGACAGCTTTTTAGATGGGCAGTGATGATGCAATATCCAGCTATTCTGCTGAGTGCAAAGAGTAAATGCCTTCAGTACATCAGTAACGGGCTGCCACGTCCTGTCTAAATTCTCTCCATCATTGCTCTCTTCAGGGCATGAAGCGTGTTTGAATATGACAGAGAGAGGGTGATTTTGCACATGCAAAGTACACTGGCATATTGCCCTCTTAATGCTCTGACCCATAAGCAGAACAATTCATCTGTGTCCCTGAATGAGCACAAAACCTTTCTTTCTCCAGTGTATAAGAATTAGCCTAGTTGAAAAAAAAGAATGTTTTGTTATTATTGACCCTCATGTCATTTTTTTCAGTGGAAAGCAAAAGGAGAATTTAATGAAAAATATCAGCTTTTTTCCATTCAATGTCAGTACGGTATATGACAGCTGTTAAAGTGAAGAAGAAAAAAAAAAAAAAAAAAAAAAAAAATCACCCTCATGTCATTAATTTTTCAGAACACAAATGATATTTTTAATATTCTATCATCCTTTTTGTCCATCAGCTGAAAGTCAGTGCAATGAAACTGAAAAGCTTTTATTTCACATTAAATATGGTCAAAGGCAGTTCAGCTGTGCTTGTGTGACAGGCAAGAACAAACCTCATTGGTTCCGGTGGATCAAGCACACACGGTTGAGCTTCCATTTACTATATTTGATGTGCTCAGTGTATGTGCATTGGTCAATGTTTAAATAAAAACTTAAACATTTGTTCATCATACAAAACAATGATGATAATTTTTTATTTTGACTGAACACTTTGAGGAAAAAGAAAAAAAAGATTAAAGGGGTCATATGATGCTTTTTTAAAGATCATTATTTTGTGTATTTGGTGTAACAGAATATGTTGACATGCTTTAATGTTAAAAAAAAACACATTATTTTTCAAATACTGTACATTATTGCAGGTCCTCTATGCCCCACCTCTCTCAAACGCGTCGTTTTCTACAAAGCCCCTCCTTCTGACAAGCGCAGTGTGATTGGCCAGCTGTCCCAGTGCATTGTGATTGGCCGAACACCACAAGCATGCTGAACCACAAAGCTGAAGCTCGCAATTATGGTAAGGGGCGTTACATTTCCTAACGCCCCTTACCATAATTGCGAGCTTCAGCTTTCAAAGTAAATATAAAGACGGTTAATAATGTCCTTAGTTTTACCATCAGTTCAAGCCCCACAGGGGAACAGAGTTGCGTGACAGACACAGTGATGATGCTCATATGTGTTTGCCATAAAATATATTGCACAAATTTAAACATTTGGGTTGTGCTGTTCTGTTGTAAACAAATCTTAATGATTCCTAATAATTAATCAATGATTCCTGTTATTTATTATATATACAATAAACGATTCACCAGCTCTAATCTCTCAATGATCTGATCACTGTGGTTAAAGTTAAAAGTTCTAAGTTTCTTTTTTCTGTTGAACACAAAAGATATTGAATAATATGAGTAATTACACAGTTTCTGGTCCCCACTGACTTGCATAGCATTTTTTTTCCATATTGTGAAATCAACGGCTACCATAAACTGTTTGGTTACCAACATTCGTCATCATCTGAGCTCAACAGAAGAAAGAAACTCTTACAGGTTTGTAACAACCTGAGGGTGAGTAAATGATGACAGATGACATTTTTTAGAGAGCTATCCCTTCAAACTCTACAGAAGACATGGAATATAGACATAGGGTCATGTTTTTATACTACTTTTTGGGTGTTTTTTACACTTTAGGATTGAGCTATGCATTCACTAATACAGTACATTCACAATTATTTATAATATACAGTAGCCTATATTGCATTTACAGTGCATGTTAAAGATAACAAAATTGTGACACTGCAGTAGTCAGCTGCGTGGATAATAACAGGAGACTTCTTGTTTTGCATGGTTACTCCTTCTCAATGTTGCAGGATGGTGGATGTCTTGTAAACATTCACAAGACAGATTTGCTCCACAGTGAAATTGAAGTAAACGTTGAACACACATAGGGCACACACACCTGCGTTTCTCCATATGGATATCACAGGTAAAACATCAGTCACATTAATTATAAATGATGCCACCTGCTAACCTGCATTCTCAATCCAGTCTCACTCTCTGTCTCTGTGTGTGTGTGTGTGTGTGTGTGTGTGTGTTTGCAAGTGGGTGCTGTCAGGAGGGAGGGTGGCTTGCATAACGTAGCCTTTGGCAGAGTGCCACATCATATAATGAGTGAAAGAAAAGGGCTACATGAGCTGTATCACCAGGGCTAAATTAAGAGAGACAAGACTGTTCCTGCCTACAGGCACATCCCCTGATACACACACACACACACACACACACACACACTGTGCATATGCCTCCACGGCTCATCATGACGTCACAACACACAGATTGTGTGATACAGTGTGGATAAACCCCGCTTTGACTGAAACAGGTCAAAATGAAACTGTTACACAAAGCCGTTTCATAAAAAATATATAATATAAATAACACACTATAACCACAAGCAGTTTGTCTCACCAGACTACAATATCTAAATCAATTTTCAACAGAATTTTATGTTTAGCATCTCCATCTATAGTCTACATTGTTATATAGCGTATTATAATATTTCATAATACAGTAGTCAATATATTAGCAGTATATGTGCTGCTTTATGATATTATATGCTAGGTACATTATGTTATCTAGATATTGCATTGGTATCATTGAAACATCCATACTGATTGAGCACTAGTGCTAGATATATTTGAGTATTTCTATTTAATCCAGAGGTTGATCTAGAGAAAGCTATGGAAATATATTGACCTGGCCAATTACAATTGGTCAATATTTAGATATTTTTATCATTACCAGCATTGACTTGTTCTAGCCATGCTGGCTTAATCATGTCAATGTATCAGTTCCTGTATTTTCTGTGAATAGCGTTTCTTTTTTTAATGAATTTTGAGTAAAAATTGTGCAGAATAAGTGTTAATATACATTACTATTCAAAAGCTTTTCTTGAAAAGAAATTAACACTCATTTAGCAAGGAAGCATTAAATTGATCAAAAGTCACAGTAAAAGCATGTTACAAAAGATTTCCGTTTCAAATAAATACTGTTCTGCTGAACAAATGCATCACAATTTCCACACAAATATTAAGCAGTTTTCAACATAAATAATAATAAGAAGAAATGTTTCTTGAGCAGCAAATCAGCATATTAGGATGATTTCTGAAGGATCATGTGACACTGAAGACTGGAGTAAAGCATAAGAGACTTTTAAAAAAAAAAAAAAAAAAAAAAAAAGGTTGACAACTATAGAGACAATATGTTTCTTTAATATTCCAGAGGCTGTTCCAGATTGTCTGTCTGTAGTTAGGTAGAGCTCCATTCTAAATCTAAACCTTCACTAGCATTCATAGCAAACTGATCAGTGCTTTTCAGAATTTGTGGCCTTGGATGAATTAAATATTTAGATGGGCTTCAGTCAGCTGGATTGAGCACTGGCTCTCTTTTCAGCCAGGCCTCTATTGAGGGAGGGTTTCAAGTGGTCTAGAGCCACTCCAGCCCTAAATAATTCAAGTCTTTCCAAAGGTGCAAGACTCACACCAGAACACATATATATACACACACACAGCAAATCTGGATTGAGCACAAGCAATACCCACCAAAACAATGAAACAAGTTTACCACTCTAGTTAACAAATTATAAACTCCGACAAGAAAACACATTCCCTGCTAAAATCAAGAGAATCTTTTCTTTATTGGTCACTTATTGTGTTAATCTATTACTATAAAAGTGTACTAAGTAACTACTTCAAGGATAGCAGACCTTTAAACAAACTGCTCTTGCAGACCGTCACATGGCTATTTTTTTTGTTACACTTACTCTGGCAACAAGATAGAGTCTTAAGCCCTTGGGGCCCCTGTCTGGGGCCGCTACTATGACAAAAGTCTCTAAGCAACAGTACGCAGTGAAAAGACAGCATACATTTAAACAAGTAGCAAACTTTGATGCGTAACTTGACCTGAGTTCGTGTTATGGCCTTACAATTTTTCTGAGGGATGACAGTACAGGGAAAAATGAACAAATAATAAGACTTAAGGTCCTTGCACACCGAGTCCAAAATTTTCGCATGTGTTTTTTTTTTGGGGGGGGGGGGGGGTTGTATTCGTTATCCTTTCCTATCAAAATGCTTGCTTCGGATGCAAAAACGCACAAACCCGAACCTGATCCGAATTTTTTTATGATGGAGGAAAGTTTCAGAGGCAATGTGTAAACGTGACTGACACAACATGAGGTCGAATTTATTTTTTAACGTCTGAAAATTGTGGACTCAGACCAGGATATCAGAGACTGAAGAGTTGCTTTTTTGCCTCTAAACAGTAGTATGACGGCAGATTTCACTCTGGCAAGTACCCCTTCAACACTTAGGGATCTACAAAATGACATGTTTTTCAATTTTACTAGTCAAATGCCAGGATACCAGGATGCAGTTTTAACCCTTTGAAGCGAACAATCACACCAGGGTGATCAGAACATTCAGTGTGTGTCTATTTCTATAGAAGCGGCAATAATAAACCCTTTCAAATATAAATTAATGATGTATTTTATTCATGTCGAAACATTTTATAAGTAGCTATAAAATTTACTTCTTACTCTATGTATAAAGAAAGTACGGAGAAGTGGATGAATTTAGGTGTAAATCTGACAGCTCCGATTCTCTGAATTACAGTGTAAACAAGGCAGTGCTTTTAGCCCTTTAAATCTTATATAGATAAACTAAGATATCATTATAAAAGGTGTTTAAATGACTAAATATATTCACTTAAACATATTTGAGAATCAATAATTTTTGAATAAATAGGAAAAATTAAATAAAACCAATACAGTCATACCTGCAAACAGTGCAACAGCTAGGTTCCAGAATTAAAAAAAAAAAAAAAAAAAAAATTCATTTTCTCCATTGGATAATTGATTTTTTTTTTATGATTACTTATTGTCAATCGATTGTTTATGATTTTGTTAAAGCCATTCAACCTATTTTTCAAAGAATCATCTGGAATTCCTATTGATCCTATATTGAAAAACTACATTACCCATGATGCAACACATCTTGGTGGTAAAATGACACCAGTTAGTCAGTCATGGCTTTTAGTATCATTTCTTAGGAAAAAAAAAAAAAATTACATGCTGTATATTTTAACAAAAGCTTCACTAGCTACATATTGATATTTGAGAAAAAGATCTGTATAGTGCAAACAACATGCAATAAATAAATAAATAAATAAATAAAACAAAAAATAGGATTTATAGGCCCGGTTTCACAAATGGGGCTTAGCTTAAGCCAGGACTAGGCCTTAGTTAAATTAAGATATTTAAGCAACTTTTACAAAAATTCCTTAGAAGAAAACATTACAGGTGTGCATCTTGACAGAACAATTACACTGACATATTTTAAGATATGTCAGAGCAAGATATTTTCAGTTGAGACAGCTCAAACATGAATTTTAGTCTGGGACTAGCTTCAGCCTTGTCTGTGAAACCGGGGGATAGTGATTTTAGGGTGCTGAGAGTCCAAAAGTTAGCCTAACATGCTGAAGCACAACACAGTCAAGCATGCAAACAAAACATCTGAGATATTTACAGGGGATGAAGTATCTAATGCATCTCCTGTAAAGTCTAATGAAAATAATATTTAAAAAAAAAAGCAAGCATAAATCACCAACTCAACCTCACTCATGGGCTGGTCGCTATTAGAAAACTAGATGATTAGTCAACCTGACCAATCACTTAAAAATAAATCATGACTCAGATGAAGTTGATGTGTTGAAATGCTCAAAACAGACCGATAAGCAGCAGCGGAACAGATCCTGGCCATGAACAACGCAAACGGCTTTCATCAAAACACCGTCTCTCAGTCAAGTTCAGCCTTTTTTGGCTGGACTGATGCACATGGATAACAGAGCAGCACCCAGAGGATATTACACAATATTACATAACAAATTAACATGAGTGAAAACTCACGCCAGCACACAATCGTGCCGAGACGAGCTTTGACATGCACTTAAGACAAACAGACAAATTAACCACCTTAACATTAGACGAAACACCTCCTTGAATGGCATTTCCTTTTTCTTTTGCCTTCAGTTGATAAAGTGTGCAATCTATGCCTTTCCTCGGCTGAAATAATGACTCCTGTGAGATATGGCTGGTTGAAATTAGGGCCCTATGAAATCAGTTTTACTGTTTCCCAAATTCAGTGTTTTCTGTTTTAATTTTTGATTGCATTATGATTTAATAAAAATGTAGGTTGTAATGAAGACCTTTGAGTTTCTGGGTATCTGACGACAGTTTTGAATTAAATTAGATGGTGAAATGCTGGTGAAGTGACTCTCAGAGCAGAACAAGATGAAGTTTGTGTTCATGTCCTCGTATACGGAGACACACCACCAGTGCTTCAGTATGTGTAGGAGATCAAACTGCGGCATTCATTCACACAGAAACTTGCACAACTTGTAGACTTCATATTTAAATATCAGTCTATTTGCACTATAATTCATTGCCACTTGTCCATATCACAATCTGAGCAACTGAACAGCCCTACTTTTGATTTATCCAACCTAAATTATGTCACATGGCACTTTTTTATGACTGGATACCGCTATTCTGTGATCTTCGAAATCATAGGGCCCTATTTAAATACTGAAGGTGGGAGAGACACAAACCAAATGAGATGCGATTTTTACCAAATTAGACTTGCCTCAGGAAGGGCGTGTGGAACTAAACCTCAAAAACCATTCTTGTTTTTTTTTTAAAACCATACGGGGGACATTTAAGGCCTGAAAAGTATTTTATACAAGAGTGCAAATGCAGGTGGAAATGTTTGGCTAACACACTGCAAGCATGTGATCCAGCTGTACGTGTTAATGTGACAGTATACTAAAATCAACGTGTAGTATAGTTACAGTATGATGTTGCTGTTTATGTAAGCTTGTCAACAGTTGAGGAGTGTGTGCTTACAAAACAATTTCTGACAAATATGTAACTGACAAAATTTAGCATGCCTTGTCATTTTGTGTTTGATTTGAAGGACATTTTTGTTTACTTTTGCAATAACCACTGTATCTCTATATGGTTTCAGTTCAATCGAGTATAAGAACTAAAAAAAAAACCTAACCAAAAAAAAAAAAAATAGACTAATATAGCAATAAAACTGAAAACGGCATCTCTTATCAGAGTTTGAGACATAATCTGTATTTGTAGAAACACTGGCAGAGAAACTAGAATTTCAGTAGCGACTAAAGCCTTGGACAAACTGGTGACTGGTCTTCCAAGACCTACAATGTCTCTAGTTACTCTTCCAGTTTTTTCCTCAAATGACTTAATCAATACAAGGTTGCTCAGATTCCTTGCCTCATCTCTGCTGGGAGGATTCTGGGTAACTGGGGAGTATCACTGAGATATCACATCAGCTTAAGCTGGGATGAAAAGCAATGTGATACCTGCTGGGCTTCGCTCCTCTAGTGAGCAACCAAGAAAAAGAAAAGAGACCAAACAAGAAGAAAATGGGAAGGATCAAGAGGTCAAGCCAGATCTTTCTCTCTTTCAGGATGCAGATAATAAGAGCTTTCTCTCCATCTCTCTGGAAGAGCTTTCACCTGGACTGACCGTACAGATCTCTCTCACTAGTAGTCAACTGAACCTCTTCCTAAATACTCCAGGCTTAAAGGGATAGTTCACCGAATAATCAGAACTCTTTTATCACTTACTCTCCTTTATGTACTCCAAACATGTATGGCTTTCTTTCCTCCACTGAACAAGCAGAAGTGTTATTTAGCAGAACGTTCACAGTTCACTTTTATAATAATAAATAAATGATGATTTTCATTTCTGGGTCAACTATCTCCTTTTGTGAGGCTTGGAAAATTCTGGTCGAGTTCACAAGATTTCTACTACAAAGGCATGTAATTATAAAGGGAAAATTATGCCTCTCTTGATCTGCCTGTGTCAGAGTGTGTTGAACAGGCATGTCTGGACAGGTACAAGATGTTTGTGTTTTAATTCTTCCAGCTCCGGCAATCCATCACCACACAGCGGCTGTCTGATAATAAGCTTACAACTCTTCTGTTAACAAAATACAAACAAAATGTGCACTTACTCTGTGTGCACCAATAATAATAATAATAATAATAATAATAATAATAATTAAAAAAACAGTGAACTCTGAATGAAAATGAATATTTTATGTTCTAGTTTGGTTGTGGAAGTCTTAATGTTCTGTAAATGTCTCTCTCTCTCTCTCTCTGTGTGTGTGTGTGTGTGTGTGTGTGTGTGTGTGTGTGTGTGTGTGTGTGTCAATAAATATTTTTTTTGGGGGGGGGGGGGGCTAAAATGATTTACTTCATTCCATTTATATTCATCTTGCCCGTGAAAATTTCTTAGTTATTCCACCTTGCAAATTAAAATAAAAAAATACTTTACAAAGAAAATAAAGTCTATTTTTATAACCATTATGCTTTTTATTGTACTTTTTTTTCTATTGTGATTAAACATTTACCCTTCTATTTTTATTATTTAATGAAAATCATTGCTATTATAAAATCAGCACTAAATTCAAAACAAATACTACAATAAGTTTTTTTTTTATGTACTTTTTTTAAAATTTGCATTTCCATTGCAGTTGAGTAGACCTTAAAGAGCTAATTTTAATTTTAAAATATATTTAACTATTTTTCCAAAGGTGAAATATGACTGACAGTTCTTGACAATTGTTTCACCAGAATAAAAGAGAAGTTCACATAATGCTGTGTGTGTCTATTGTAACTGAAAACCTTAGAGGTCACCATTTGTGATAAGCCCATTCAGAAATAAAAAGACTCAGGAGTTGAATGGTTTAGGGTAGAAATATGACCAACATGTTATGGACTACATCAGACATGCACACACACACAAACCAGGGTGATGATGGTTCTTCTAGCAAGACAATAAATCAAGTCCAATTCATTTCAGCTGGAAAAAGAATTGGACAAATTCAGATGCTTTCAAAACAAACTCAAAATCTCCACAGTACGCTGATATAGTCAAACCAAGCTCATTTTCAGACGCATGTCATACAGTACAGCATGTGTATCAAGCTTTGTGTGGGTTTCCACAGAAGCAAATAACAAGAAACACAGTCTAAACTTGAATAATATTTGGGAACAGAATAAGATACTTAGCGTCTACAGATGAGATGAGCAAAGGCAGATGTTCATAATGACAAGAGCACAGGAAGTTACGGACATGTAAAAAAAACAACAACAAGTGGCAGGGCAAGTTCCAGTGAAACAAACACAAATGAAATGTTTGTTTCATAAACAGCTATAGAACTTTTTGCTGCGTTGCACTTGATAAAGCAATAGCAATTAACCAGAGTACATCTGCTTTGATTTGTGACCAGCTCAACTACTCCTAAAGAGTCAGACAGGAGAGAAAGAGAAAAGATGAAAAGGTGTGATGGAGAGAGAAACTAAAAACAATGAGTCCTTTTTTCACACCTGCTCTAATAGAGTCTGCACTCACGAATTAAAAAAGCTCATTGTGTTATGTGCACACAGGTGTATCCATGAGGCTTAATTAATGAATATATTTACATTCATTGTTTGATATGCTTGATATAATTAGGATTTAAAACTGGGAGCAGTGGAAAAGGCCAACTGAGCAATTTCAAGTAATACGTTACACAAACATCATACCCATTTCTCATAGTTCACAAATGCCACATACTTTCTGCAAGTTATGCGCTGCCTTCTACAGAACCTTATGAGATATCAATCACCAAGATGCAAGCAGGAAGGATCCACCACATCAGAGCAAGAAAGCAAATGCCAAGATTTAAACGTAGCCTATCTATCCTGCTTCATCATACCAACTACATTCAAACATGTTCAACATCAGAAGATTGTCACAAGCATGCTCAGAACCTCTCAGAAGCCTTCAAGCAACCCAGGAAGCGATGACTGTGTTAAAAAAATTTGCTAGACAAAACTAAACATGTTGACATAGCATCAGATAAGGAGTTTAGGTTCCTTGTTTAGAAAGTGCAGATGTAAAAACAACATCAAACCCCAAAAGAAAGCAGCATCTCAGCAGAAAATGGTTATTTGGGTAGATATGCTTCTAAATGTACCTGTAAACGGAACGTAATGCACTATATATTGTTGCCTTTGTATTTCAGTAAACATCAACAGGCCTCTTTGATAGTTTGAGGAGCAGTTGAAGACAGAAGGTGCACAAACACAGACACCCCAAGCAGCAGCAGCAGCGTTGCATTGAACAGCTGTTCAGTGATCTGCAGCTCCAGCGCTTCAGTGCCGCATTTGAATGCATGACAGAATGCAAGAGAAGCATTTGGTTTCCACGCATGATGCGTTCCGCTCAGACAGAGAGCCAACGCGTAAACACAGGCTCTTACCTTTGGAATTGCTGAATGCGGTGTACCAGGATAACGATATAAGCCCACATAACCCGAATAGTGAGACTGTTAGGAAGGTGCCATTTCTGAGCCTCATCTCCGGGTGCGCGCCGGTATCATGTCCGAACCGAACCGAACCTAACCGTGAGCTCGAGCGCGTCTGGCGTGCGTTAATGACAGCGCGCGCACATGAGAGAGGAGAGGGAGGCGAGAATGCTACAGACTGTGTACAGGCAGATGCCGTTTATACGGGAGAGGGGGTGTGTGTGAGAGAGAGAGAGAGAGAGAGAGACAGAGAGGAAAGTGTGCGTGTGTTTCGCGGTGTTTTGTTGGACTGGCTCGTGCAGGCGGTGCAGCTGCTCCTCCGCGCGGTCAAAAAAGAAACACGCTCTCTATTTTTGCAACAGTTGCATGCTGTAGTAGACCTGTGTTTTATATAATATCCCAGAAAGCATAGGCTACATTTTTACATGTTTATTGTTTGAGGTCCTGGTGCATCTTTATATCGTCACGTGCTTAAGGGCGTAGCCTGTAAAAGATTCTACACAAAAAAGGTAAATAATAATAAGAGGTTAGTAAATTCATGTAAACATTATGTACATGGCTATAGCCTACAAAATCGTATTTTAACGTTTATATATATATATATATATATATATATATATAATGTGTGTGTGTATGTGTGTGTGTATGTATGTGTGTGTGTGTGTGTGTATATATACATACACACACACACACACACACACATAATGTTTACATAATTTAGTGTGAAACAAAATTCATTAATTCAATTGATTTTCTGTGTAGAATCTTTTAGCATAACACTACAATAATAGGCCTATTTAAAATGCATACAGCTCAAAAAGCAAAACTTTTAAAAGAATTAATTTAAGTTCTATAAGGTCATAAGCTTTTAACTGCCCTTCACACTGACCCCATTCATTTCCATAAGTGCCTCAACTTTACATTTTTACTTATATTTCCTCATTGCCATTTTAAATATCTTTTCAATGTAAATGTAAAATGTATTTTATTTGTAAATTTTGTTTAGAATAGTGTGTGTGTGTGTGTGTGTGTGTGTGTGTGTGTGTGTGTGTGTGTGTGTATGTGTGTGTACCTGTTTTATCTCGCAAAGACTTAAACCCAATACACACACTCATGGGGATTTAGAAATGGTGGGGACCTAAATTAGATAAAACCCTGACAGGTAAATAACTTATAAATCATTGGCCAATTGGGTTTTTTTTTGAAAATCTAAAAATGCAAAAAGTTTCCTTGTAAGGGGTAGGTTTAGGTGTAGGGTTGGTGTAGGGCGATAGAATATACAGTCTGTACAGCAGAAAAACCATTACGCCTATGAGAGTCCCCACAAGGATAGTGAAACGTGTGTGTGTGTGTGTGTGTTGCGCTTGTGCGTGTTTATATGTATATATACACACAGACACACACACACACAGACAGACAGACAGACAGACACACACACACACACACAGACAGAAAGAAAGACAGACAGACAGACAGACAGAGACATATTATCCTAAATAAAATGTACAAATACAATACATTTTGCATTCATCAAGATGTTAAAAAAATGTAAGAATGGAAATGTATTTTACATTACATTTGAAGGTTTAAATTAAATATATATTAAAACGAAATCTATTTATCATATTTATCATCTATTTATCATATACTGTAAAAACTTTTAAGGCAACCAGCTTCAGGAGATTTTTGAGTTTTTACAACTTTTTGTTGTATAAACTGAATACAAGTTGAGAAAACTCAAAAATCTCCTGAAGCTGGTTGCCTTAAACTTTTAAGTTTTCTCAACTTTTGATTTTTTACAGTGTACTTTTATCCCTGTTTGTACTAAACCCATCTGGTGGGTTTGCTGCCAAAAAGCTCCTTTTTTTTAAGTTTCATCTGATTATAGAAGCCAGTGCCATTTGAAGTTGCAGTCGTGTCTGACAAATGAATGTGCTTCTTAATTATTGCCCTGATGGTGGAAATGGGGATTTTCAATGCTTTCGCGCTTTTCTTACAGCCACTTTCTATTTTGTGAAGCTCAACAGTCTTGTTCTGCACATCAGAACTATATTTACTCCTTGTGACGGATGATTAAGGGAATTTGGTCTTTGTGTTCCTTATATTTATAATCTTGTGGAACAGGAAGTCATGGCTGGACAGTTTCATGCTCCTAGTCACCCTGGTGTGCTAAAAATATAAATATGAATGGGAATATATAAGAGTTTCTAGGGGTGCCAATAATTGTGGCCAACATGCATAGGCGAAAAACATTTATTTCATCATGAGATTTTATCCCCACTTTCAATTGTTTTACAATGAAAGGTTAGATTTTTTGTGAATTTTTTGAATGAATGATCAAAAAGGTCAACGATGAAGATTTATTTTCACAGCCGCCTTTGCTCATATTTACCAAGGGTGCCAGTATTAGTGGAGGGCACTGTATTCACTGACACCTCTCCTGTCTCCACGATGAGGGAAATCAGGAGTGAGTTGCAGAGGCACTTGATTCACTCTGAGGCTTATTCATTTCACTTTTGGTGTGAAAGGGCCTTTACAGCTGCTAAAAATATAAGTTTTGGTTTTTTGTCAGCTTAGGTGACAAAAAGTAATGCAAAATTAAAAATAATGCATTACTTTCCATAGAAAGTAACACAACCTTTTATGGAGTAACGCAATATTGTAATGCATTACTTTTAAAAGTAACTTTCCCTAAAACTGATAGTAAATATACAGAGAAATAATCATTGTTTAAGATACACATTGGATGGGTGGATGGATGGATAGACAAATGCTAAATTTAAAAAAAAAAAAAAAAAATCTAAGAATGTATATGGCACTATTGAAGAGAGTGATGTGAATATCTGTTTATTACAGGATCAGTTAATATCCAGTTATGCCGCACTCATGCCTGTAGATAATTAATCACATCTCTGTGATGTTTCAGCCAGTTATCGTTTCATCTAATGCTCTGGAGATGAATCAGGCCGCTGATTGCCCAGTTTCATCTCTTCTAGCGCTTTGACAGTTGAAGTTCTGCCAAACAGTTCATCTTTGAGTGGCCAACTTAATTTCGCAGTGTTGTGCCAATATGCACAGTGCATATTAACAAAAAAAAAAAGTAGTTTCTGCGCAGGTGCTAATTATTGGTTGTCTTAATTTTTGCACATCAAACTGCTGATAGATTTGTGAAACCCTCTGGAGAACCTCTAGGCATATTTCTAAAATGCCTGTTCCTAGAGGAACCTACAAAAATGGGCCCAAATATTCTGGCAGTTACTTAAGACCGTCAGTGTCTCTCTCGCAGTAAACACATTAACGAATATTTTGCGGCACTTGAAATATTGATTTACGTTCAAGCACATTTAAGGCTCCATCAGAAGATGTCATCGAGAGGATTTCCAGAGCGTTAGTGTGGCAGCAATCTGATGAAATAAAATGGTGCCTCAGGAATATACAATCTAAAATCTAGTATAATGTAGAAATAACCATTAACATATTGCAGCTGAAATTATTGTCATTTAAGTTGCATTTACTTTAAACTGTTTACGTTTATTTTAAACTCTCCAAACATCTTACATAATAGCCTACTTTAAAGTTTAAACTCTCCAAACAATCTGTATTTAACATGCATTTAGTGTTGGTCTATTTTCTGGATCACTCCTACATAAACAATACTGTGCTGGCATGTCAGACGATGGCGCCATCTAGCAACTATTGTGAGTCCTAACAGCAGATGGTGTTTGATCATGTGTGATATGACATAATGCACTGTAGGTTGAACTTCTTTAACCCCTGTTATAACACACGTATCTGTTAAAAAAAAAAAAAAAAAAAAAACCACACAAATCAATACATGAACAATTATTAGACTCTAC
>JAFVLL020019555.1:0-10674 GCA_021397915.2 Tor tambroides
GGTAAATCTCGCCTACTCTTTTGTGGATATTGAGATTTCATGCATACTTTTCCTTCGCCTACTGCTTTTTGCCTACTAAATAGTATGGAAGTATGTGGTTTCGAATGCAGCCCGTGGCTTTCACGACCTCCTCCTTACTGATCCTCCTTATTGATCTCTTGTCGGTCATGACACAACCTCAAGGTCACATTTTTCTTCTGTAAGAATCCAAAGCTTATGCAGTGAAGACCTACATTGAGGAGGAGTTGGCTAAGGGGCTTCATACAACCATCGACCTCACCTGCTTCAGCTGGGTGGTTCTTTGTGGGAAAGAAAGATGATGGACTCCGTACTTGCATCACCTGCTGGAGTTTTAATAAATTCACAATAAAGTTTAGATATCTTTACGTCTGGTTCCTTGAACAGTTAAGACCCAATATATATATATATATATATATATATATATATATATATATATATATGGCTAAAATTCACTGGGGAGGACTCTTGCTTGGAGGGGGTGGGGGTAATAATGGTAATTTGGATGTATTTAATTATAAAACACTTTGTAATCTATAATAAAATTAAACTTGTTTCGTATTTTCTTTAAACCTTCTTGGATATTAAGACAGGCACCTGCAATTCTGGCCAAATTAAAGATACATTGAGTGTGAATTTGCACATGTTATAATGTAAGCATCATTAATGACACCTTGTGTTTAATTTAAAAAAAAAAAAAGATTGATTAGTGAAATGAAAGAATAATTTAATAAAAAAATGAGAATGATTAGTAATTGTCTCTCATTTGCCTGATTAGCGAAGCCCTCAAAAAAAATCTTTTTTAGTGGTAAAGTATTGCATGACTTGTAGATTATATTTAATAGTTTGCATAAACTTTGCATAAATGTTTGCTGTTACTTTTTAAAAGGTAACATTTCATTCTTAAGGACTCTACGCTTTACACACCTTCTGATCAATGACAGAATTTAACCTTCCCATAATAAGGTGATATTTGACTCTTTAAAGTTTTCTTTATTGTGTATGTCATCTTTTGTGCCAAAAATGTAGATTTATAAACTTTTATGAAAAATTTTAATTAAACAATAAATTCAATCAAAATATTAATATACAGTCAGGAAGAATAAGTTACCAGTCAAATGAAATCAGCATCAATTCATCTTTGCATGGCACAGAAGAGCACAAATGTGGCATTAAGGAATATTTACAGATTTTTTGACAAGACTCAGGGGTGGCATTAATGTATTTAATAAAAATGTTGTGAGATTAATGTTTTAAACAAAGTTTTGAATATAGACATATTAAACGATTTAAATGACTCAATTTATACTTTAAAAATTAAACTGAAACCGCCAGTAGGTGGCAGCAGGTCACTGTCTTTCTCACTGAATCATTCATTCAATCGTTTCGTTCAAACGGCTGATTGAAACGAAGCACGTGACAAATGCTGCGTCCCAATGTGCCTACTTATACTACGCCCTTAAAGTATGTACTCTTTTGGTGAAGAAAAAGTACACACTTTTGAGTGTGTAGTAGAAGAGTAGGCAAGCTTTGGGACATACTATCATGTCACACAACTGCGTCTTTAACGGACCGCTCTGTCGCACCTGTTACACGCACCCTGTCACTGTAAACTGGCCTGTCAATCATCTTGTCACAGTTAACATCCTCCACATTTAATTTAATTTAACTTCCTACCGTATTGGAGAGAAAAGAAGTAGCTCGTTGATCTGCCAGTCGCGGGTCTTTCATGCAGAGAACTCTGCTCATATTTTCTGCATAATGATGCATTTAAAAGTTAACGACCAAATGGATGTTTATAAAAGTTCACATTGCTGTTGCAGATGAAATATAACACGGATAACAATAAATAAATATTTTTTTACCAGGTTAAATGTTGATTATTAGTAACTCAAACCCCTTTTTGCAAACCTCTCTACCTAACCGTCGATCGCGCGCATCCGCCACGTTTGTAGTTTTTCTAATGCGTTTTATACGTGTTTGTAGTTCTGGACCGAATCCTTCCCAAAGTGCAATGGATTGTGGGCAATTTTAGCCATTAGAGTGTGCACGGATCCACACTTCAAAAATCGACCTGAAATAGTAGACTATCCGGGGACTTTTGGCATACTATTTTCAACATACTATGTTTTGGGACACACTTATTGTAATCTCACATACTATTTAGGATGGATAGTATGAATATTGGGACGCAGGGTCTCTTTATGAATGGGTCATTGAATCATTGACTCACTAGATTTGTTCAAAATGTAGATTCATTCATAAATGAAACAGTTTGCTTTGAGATGCGTAGCGGCAACAGTGTTCCTAAAATGTGTAACATTATTTCATGACCAATTTGTACGTATTTTACGAGGTGGCTAATTCGTACGAGTGAGTTCATACGAATTCGTACGAATTAGCCACCTCGTAAAATTTGTATGATTTGAGTGAGGGGTAGGTTTAGGGGCGGGGTTAGGTGTAGGTCATTTGTACAAATTCATACAAATTGTGCAACTCGTAAAATACGTACGATTTAGCAAAAATCGTATGAATTTGTACGAGTGAGGCTGTACGAATTCGTACAAATTAGTCACCTCATAAAATATGTACGAATTGCCGTGAGATCGGGAATGTAAGTTACTTAATATTAACTTTTGTATAAAATCAAAAATGCATAAATCTGTTGTATAAATTCAATTTCACATATGAATTCTTTATAATAATTGAAAATCTGTCACTCGTCTTAGTTCATCGCGATCTCACAAACTCTCAAAAGCTCTCTACACTGCACACTGAATCTATGTTTTACATCGTCTCTACACTTTGTTTGTTATAACGAATAACAATAACTTAGGTCTGCTTTCACAGTCTGTTCTGTGAGGAGCAGTACGTGCACCGATAGAGAAGCATTTCCATTGGCTGTAGTCTGAAGGCATTAAGGCCAATCACAAAATATGGCATTGCACAAATATCCTGCTACATTTTTAGTCGATATTTTGTTGTGTTTATATGCAGAACTGGGTTCACTTTCATAGTCTTTTGATTGGATAAAATATAGAAATCACTTTAATTTCCAAATAAACCTAACCAGTTGGAAGTGAAACGCCGTCCCCCCTTGAAATTCACTCCCTGGACTCCGATTGATTGGGTTCAAGCCCAGGCTCTGGTTGGGCCACTCAAAGACATTCACAGAGTTGTCGATAAGCCACTCTTGCTGTGCGCTTAGGATCATTGTCCTGTTGGAAGGTGAACCTCCTGCTCAGTCTGAGGTTCTGAATGCTCTGGACTGGGTTTTCATTAAGGCGATCTCAATACTTTGGTGCATTGAGCTTGTCTTCTATTTTGATGAGTCTTTCAGTCCCTGCTGCTGAAAAACAGCCCCACAGCATGAGGCTGCTACCAGCACATTTTACTTTTGGGATGGTACTCTGCAGGTGATGAGCAATGCCTGGTTTCCTTCAAACATGATGCTTGGAATTGAGGTTCATTCTGAAGGTCCTTTAGGTGCTTTTTTGCAAATGCCAAGTGTGTTTTCATGTGTCTTCACTGAGGAGAGTATTGAGTCTTGCCACACCGCCATAAAGCCCAGAGCCGTGAAGTGTTGCAGTGATGTTTGTGCTTCTGTTGGTTTTCTCCTATCTCCACATATGATCATGGAGCTCAACTACAGTGACCATCAGGTTCTTGGACACCATTCCAACCAAAGCCCTTCTCCATCAATTGCTCAGTTTGGCCAGGAGGCCAGCTCTAGGAAGAGTCCTGTTGTTTCAAACTTCGTCCATTAAGGGTAATGGAGACTACATGCTTCTGTGAACCTTCAATGGAGCAGATTTTTTTCTGAACTCTTCCCCAGATGTGTGGCTTGACGCAATCCTGTTTCTGAGCTCTTCAGACAGTTTTTTTGACTTCAGGGCTTGTTTTTTGCTCTGATATGCATTTTCAGCTGTTAGACCTTTTATTAAGACGTGTGTGCCTTTCCAAATCATACCCATTCAATTGAATTTGCCACAGGTTAATGTCACTCGAAGTGTTGTAATGTTTACAAGCGATATGAATGCTCCTGAGCTAAATTTCAACTGTCCCAGATAAGGGTATAAATACTTATGCAGGGGAATCATTTAAGTTCTTTATTTTAAATAAATTTGCAAAGATATTAAAACCCTGTTTTTTGCTTTATGCCATTATGGTTTATGGAGTGTAGACTGATGTGGGGAAAAAAGTAATTTAAAGCACTTTAACATAAGGCAGCAACATAACAAAATGTGAAAAAAATGAAGGGGTATGAATACTTTCGCAAGGCACTGTATCTACATTGATGACATCCTAATCTACTCAAGTTCCCTCAGTGAACATGCCACTCATGTCAGAGCAGTCCTCCAATGATCGATCTTTAATCAACTATTATCCAAGGCTGAGAAATGTGAATTTCACCAGACAGTGGTATCCTTCCTGGGATACATCATTGGTTCTGAAGAAATGGCTATGGGCAACAGCAAAACATGTGCGGTCCTGAACTGGCTTCAATCTCCCACAAAAAAGGAATAACAGCATTTCTTCGGATTTGCCAACTTTTATAGGTGTTTCATGAGAAATTTCAGCACAGTTGCCATTCCCCTTACCTCTAGATTAAAGGGACAGAGTAACAGGCTCTGTTAGTCACCAACAGAAGTCTTGTTTCACTTCTGTTCCCATTCTTTCCCAACTCTGATATCCCCTTCGTAGTCGATGCCTCCAATACAGATATCAGAGCCATTCTTTGCCTGTGCCAAGAAACACCTCCTAAACTCTACCCTTGCCCCTCGTGAACTCTCCTCAGCCGAACAGAATTACAGCATTGGTAACTGAGAACTACTGGTTATGAAGGCTGCAAATCAATGAGTGGCAACATTGACTAGACGGGACAAGACATTGTTTCCTTGTGCTGACAGACAACCTAGAATATCTACGCTCCACCAAGCGATTAAACCTAAGACAGGCAAAGGTGGGCCTTATTTGTATGGTAACACCTGTGCCATAACCAAGTCCTCCAGACAAGTTCCTGTTGGCCTCTGTAGCAAGTTAGCTCAAAAGGGAAATGTATATTAATAATTAAAATTAATTACAATTAATTGCAAATATTTTTATCAGCTGCCAGTAGTAACTGTAGCAGAATATTACAATCAACTAGTCTGTTCAGTGAAAATTCAGTGCAATTTCATATTAACTCTAAGAAAGGTTATTTTTGTGGCCACAGATAATAACTTTCTTACAGTACTAATGCATTAAAGCATGTAGCAGGAGAAAAAGTGAAAGTGACGTGACATATAGCCAAGTATGGTGTCACATACTTGGAATTTGTAATAAAGGGGTCCATCAGCACCTTTGTAATAAAGGGGTCTACCGCTTATACTAAACCTCCGTTTTGTTTAATTAAATGTACATTGCTTGCATTGCTTCGGCCATTGAACAAGCGTCCAGATGTAGTCTTAGATGAAAGACTTGATGGTTCAACAGTTCGATGGTGTTGGAGTTGCAGAGTTCTTCTGGGTTGAAGAGTGATGAACTCCAAATATGTTATTCTGATTTAGTGGTGGTCAGGAGAGCTCTCTCCCAGGAAAGTTGCAACATGGCTTGTCCACACCTCCAGGGGGTCAGTGAGCCAATGGTAACTTAAACTTTTGGAGGGAAAGTTTACAACCCTTCGTCTTTGAACATGGTATTTTGCATATGTAACTGGATGGGTGTTGCTGCAGAATCTATTGAAGATTAAAGATCAATAAGTTGCATAGGAATCAACATATACACAGTAATTTAGATCATCAAAATACAAATTCATAGATACCAAAAATGGTATAGGTGAGGTCACATTAACTAGTGGTTCTATCATGAAGCATACATAAAAAAGTATACAATGCAAAAGACAGAATACACACAATGTTCTGGGTACATTGTACACACATAGTACACACAATGTCCTGGGGATATGCATGTTCATTCATAGAAATGTTTGTCTATGAATTAATGGGAAGAAGTCCTTTTCTATGTGAAGTATGTGGCCATTTCTTTGGTGAATTAAGTGAGAGTTAACTCTCCATAAATTCCTTTGAGTTGTAAAACCAGTCTTATCTTTTAAATTTGTCCTTGCTACTATGGTGCCCACAGACCATTTCTGCCTCTGGATGCTAGATGTAGCTTGGGGGTGGTTCACAGACATCATACCACCCATTCCATTAGTTGGGTGCGGGGTCTGTTCAGTTATTTGTTGAATATAACAAATAATAATGTGTCTGATTCGTCCAGTTGTTACACCTCCTTCAGCCACTACCCATTTCCTGATGACCATGGTCTCACATTGCCATTGATCACTTCTTGATCACTGACCTCCCTATGTCACAATGTAAAACCAACTTCTTAACTGTGGTTGGCCGCTTCTCCAGGGCATGTCAATTGATCCCACTACCCAAGCTTCCCACAGCTTTCAAATTCACAGAATACCTTTTGAACTCTGTTTTGTTTCTGTGGTTTTCCTGAGGATATCAACTGGGGTGCCCAATTCACTTCTACGGTCTAGACAGCATTCTCCCAACGACTCAATTTAAACATCAGCCTAACTTCAGGATACCACCCAGAATCCAATTGCTAAACTGAACATCTAAATCAGGAAATCACATGTTTTCTTAAGGCCAGTTCACACTGCACTGACAGATGGTGACCAATGGCAACAGACATGTTTGTCAGGCATTGGTCAGTGCTTGTTTTTGATAACTAAACATGTTGAATTGGCATTTGTCAGTCTTGGAACCTCCTCTGTTCCCTTGGTCTGGCAAGCCCACAGAGTCACCTGCCATCATCGACTGGTTTCAAGAGAGCAAAGCTGTCTGGGAACAAGCTCATGCCTTCCTCCAACAAGCAGTGAGAATACTGAGGAAACAGGCTGACCGTTATCACTGTCCTAACCCCAACTACCTGACCAATGTGTGTGGCTATAAACCAGAATCTTAGCCTCCGACTACCCTTGCAGGAAACTCAGCTTTGTGTGTCCCTTCTAAATTCTAAAACACATCACACCCTTATCCTGTTGCCTTCAGCTACCTGCTAACTATCGTATTTCTCCCACCTTCCATGTCTCGCTGCTCAAACCAGTGAGGGACGAGAAGGAGGACGGTGACACCCCGAGACCTCCACCGATCCTGGTCTTATGTGATAATAGATCCTGTGCTTGTCCCTCATTACAAGTATTGCTCTTGCCTGTCTTTTTGATTCTGCTTCTTCACTAATAATGCTGCATATAGATCTCAACACAAGTTCATCCAAGTCTCTGTAATAGTAATATTACAGAGCGTACAGTATGGAAGCCCATTTCCGCAAGGTAAGAAAAAAATTAATGCCTTAAAATGTAAAAATTATGACATACTTAAGTCATAATTACGAGATAAAAAGTCAAAATTATGACTTTACAAGTCAAAATTGACTTAATGACTTTATAAACACATTGGTCAAAGGATAGTGGTCTAATGATAAACGGGACATTCTAAAAGGAATTAACTTGGCTTATTATCTTGGCAAATTAACAGTTTGGAGGACTAAGTTCAATACACACCTTATTAAAAAAGCGTATACCATTTACAGACCAGCAGAATATACCCCAGAATATGAACACAATGCGCTGAGTTGCACGTTAAGCGTTTTCTTGGAGTAACGTGACTTATGGAGTAAGATGTGAAATGAATGAACATGAAAAAGACCAAATCTGGTATACAGTTTATAGGCATATATATTTTTTTATTTTTATATTTATATTTTTAATAATCTGAATACTAGATGTGTTTTTTATATCACTGTCTCCTTCCACTAAGCCACGTTAAGCGTTTTCTACCCCAAGAAAACAACGCTTAACGTGCAACTTGCACGTTGCGTTCATATTCTGGGATATAGGCTATTCTGCTTGTCTGGTATGATTTATTAATGAGGTGTGTACTGAACCTGGTCCTCCAAACTGTTTTAAGCCAAATTAATTGTACTTTGGGAGTAATAATGAAATCACAGCCTGAGTCCACCAGAAAGTCAGAGAATTTTACAGCAGCCCTGCCTAGGAGAAAGACTAATAATATCCTATATAAGTAGATATATGAATTGACTACCAAAACATGTGCCATTTTAGTCCTTGAGATTACTTTGTGAGAAATGTTATCTAATGTATTATACAAATTAATGTTTGTATTTATTTATAGCCTACATATTAATCCAAAGTCCCAAACAAAACAAAAAACTGAAAGCAGAATGTCTAAGACCGTGTTCAGATTAAAAATGGATGCATTTTGAAAATATTTAATTTCAGTTTCAAGAATGTAATAAAAATGATTCAAAACTGAGCAAATTAAAATAGTTTAATCCTGTCACGACTGCTGTGTCCAATTGACAAAATGATTCAGTGATTCAATAACTCACTCAAAAAACATGCGTGTATTGCGTTCATATTCTGGTCACGTCTTGCCTGTACATAGTGTAGGCTCTCTATATAGCCTACATACTTTTTCATGTTCATTCATTTTTCTTCATCTTCCATAAGCTACTTTCTACCCAAAAAAAACGCTTAACGTGCAACTCAGCGCGTTGCGTTCATATTCTGGGGTATATTCTGCTGGTCTGTAAATGGTATACGGTGTGTATTGAACTTAGTTCTCCAAACTGTTTTAAGCCAAGTTAATTCCTTTTAGAATGTCCCGTTTATCATTAGACCACTACCCTGTGACCAATGTATTTATAAAGTCATTGTCAATTTCGACTTTAAGTAAGTCATAATTTCGATTTTTTAAAGTCATAATTTCAATTTTTTAATCTTGTAATTATGACTTAAGTCATAATTTCGACTTTTTAAGTCATAATTATGACTTGTCATAATTTCGACTTTTTATCTCGTAATTATGACTTTTAAAGTCATAATTTCGATTTAGTAAGTCATAATTTCGACTTTTTATCTCGTAATGATGACTTAACATCATAATTTCGATTTAGTAAGTCATAATTTCAACTTTTTATTTATAAATTGACTGGAGTAGGGCCTAGCACAGACAGTCCTGACTGCAGAAGACTCTCCAGCCTATGGACATTACCTGGCAGCTCTATCTGAAAGAAAGGCAAAGATTACTGACAAATATACAAGTCCAGTCCAGTCTGGACTTGGGTGACTTAACACAGATACAAACAGATGTGGACAAATTTGTTGGTACTCTTACAGTTAAATAAAAAATTGCTTCATTCCTCCTGAAGAGTGATGAAATTAAACACATATGCCTCATGTATACCTGCATGCCTCCAACAGAATAATGACCCAAAATATACAGCTAAAAGTACACAAGAAACCAAGAAACATGCAGTCTGGAGAAGGCAACCCTTGTGTTTTGGAGGTTGCTATGGGGTGCAAAGATGTTTATATAAATGATATCCATCATTTCGACCATTTATTTATTTTTTTTAAAGCATACCTTTAATCTCGAACTATATCCATGCTAGTGGAGTGGTGCTGCTTCTTTTTTCATCATTGGGCTTGAGTGTTTCCTTTAAAAAAAAAAAAAAGAATAAAACATGTAAATACTACTGATTTGACTGATGTACAAAGGAAAGAAAAAGGCACCACATTCTCAGTTAAAAGCTATGCATTTTTTTTCTGCCTTCAGTGCAAAAGCTGACAAAATACTATTGAACTTTTTAATAAATATCATATTTCATCATATAAAGTGAAAAAAATAAATTGACTTCTACTAACTTTTAGCTAAACATCTTCCTTTCCAATCAGTCTTAAATCCTTTATTTTGTTTTTCTTTTCCCTTTTCCCTGCTCAGGTCTTAACATGTTTTCCCTGTCATTGTATTTAGCCATCATTTCGACCAAAACCTGTTTATCATCAGCATGCAGATAATAGTTTACTGGGTCTTTAATGCGTACAGTAGAATGGCTTTAGTTTACCGATGCGCTGAAGCTGTTTCTATGGCAACATTTAGCCAACACTTATAGCAGTTATAACCAGAGGCGTCATGCCCATACAAAGTGAGGGGGCACGTGCCCCCTCAGATTTTTGAGCCAAGTGGATTTTGAATGCAGCTTCCAAAAGACAAAAAATAGCCGAATAAATTTTTTCTATATTTGATACAATCACACAGGCGTAATTAAATCGTTCAAGGCGTCATATCATCAGCTGCTAAATTCAAATCTGCGTTCGCTGGCTGGCGCTGAGCCAGATACAGACGCGTTTTTACAGCACTGCGCATTATAACCAATCACACACAATGCTGTTGAGCTTATGAATGCAATGGCCAATCAGAGGTGTTCCGATGAGTCATCGCTGAAATATAGGTGTTTTCTTCACTTGCTCGCTGACTGAATACCTCTTTCTGACGAATTCTCTCGTTAGAAACAACAAAGTGCAGATAAATGTATGAATCTGTAAATAAGCCCTTACAAAAATTAACTGCAGTTCATTAAAGTTCAACAGCAGTAAAACTGAAGTACAACGAAGTGCAACTGTAGATTTGCAGTATAATGAAGTACAGATGCAATATAACTGCAGTTCAGTGATACGCTGAAATGCCAGCCCGATCTCACGGCAATTCTTTACGAGGTGGCTAATTCGTACGAATTCGTACGATCTCACTCGTACAAATTCATACGATTTTTGCTAAGTCGTACATATTTTAC
>JAFVLL020019557.1:0-25327 GCA_021397915.2 Tor tambroides
GTATTACTAGATTCAGTCTTTAAAAAAGATAGAAAATGAAATTTTTTTCTGAAGAGTTTTGGAAGCAAATGGCACCCTTTCGGTGGAATGGCCCACCCATAGGGCCAGTTTTACTAAAAAGTGCAAATTAGTGCAATTCCAAAACAGTGCAGATGGGTGTGAAAATTTCTGCGGGTGATTTATTAACAATGCACAAATTAAAGAATACCGATGCAACATCTTATTTACATATCAACCAACACAATATACAAGTCCAGCACAAATTTGCGTAGTCGCAAATAAAGAAATAAAGAAGCCACAGTAGCTAGAACCAGAGGCCAAAAATGAAGGGTTGCAAGAAATTTTGATAGACCTGGTATTGCGTGACTCCTAGTTGAGGAGCAAACTGTTAGTAAAACTGGCCCATAGTGTCTGCTATAGGACACAGCGTCTCGTTCTTTCATGGAGAACTAAGGTCTTTCCACACAACCTTCACTCTACAGCCTTTTGTCATTTATCGAACATACACCACACACCTCCACATGCAGCTCTCTACAGATGCGCTCTCACCAGATCTTTGAGCAATTCCAAGTGTCATGAGACCCAGTATTCATTTGTGTGGGGATCATAATGGCATTCATTACAATGTTAAATGTAACATTGTTCAGTATGAAAAAAAAATGAAAGTGGAAAAAGAACAAAATCAAAATTACTTTCTCAAGAACAGACAGCCCAAGGAGATCTGAGAGCAACTGCCATATTCTTACCACTTTCTCATGGAACATGTGCAGGACATGAGGGATAACAGATTATGTGTTATGCCGCACATCTTCAGGATGCCCAGCGCCCAGCAGTGGCTATACAATTCCACCCCAGTGATCAGTCCTTGTCCTAACATTAACTTCAAGACAATATTCATTTGTGTGGGGCTCATAATGACATTCACTGCAATGTTAACATTGTTCAGTATGAAAAAAAGCAGAAAGTAGAATAGTATTGTAAGGCTGAAATTGCTGTATTTCTGACAACACTATAAACAAATTAATTTTCACAAGAACAGACAGCATACAACAAAACAATAAACCCACTAATCTGGAGAGAAAATCTCAAAGAAAGAGCATAGGACACCACCTTGTCCAAGCTTCTGTTCTCACCCACCTATATATGAGGACTAAAAAGTCATTGTGATTATGTCACCAGAAAACAGCCCCACACTGGTGATTTTGTGTCTGCGAGACCCACGGCCTGGCTAGCATGAGACTCTATATGACACTGGGTCTCTAATGAATTAATAATTGACAGGGAATACTAGAATAATTTTAAAATTCTAACTAAAACAGAACTTAATATCAATTTAAATTTTAAAATCTTTGGAAATCAGAGACAGACTAAGCATGGACCTAGAATCAAACTAAAATAAATTTAAATTTAAATTTAGCAGACACTTTTATCCAAAGTGACTTACAAATAAGGACAGCAGAAGCAATCAATTGTAGTATTAAAACAACTAAAACAGATCCAAAACTAAAAGCTAAAACTTTATAAATACTATATATACACATATTTAAAAAAAAAATAAAGAAATTAACTAAAAATGACAAATGTTTCAAAACTTAACATTTAAATGAAAACAAAAAAATAAAGCTAAAAACAATTCAAAATATTAAAGAACAAAAGGTATAAGAGTATAATAATGATTCTAACATAACACTTGCTTCTTTCAAAGAGTATTTCTTTACACTGTATTCTGCTGGCACTTGAACACACTTTCCTTTTTATCACAACAAATAGCCAAGCAAGCGCACGACACTGATAAGGCACGCGATACAGTACAAGACCACACAGTCTCCACAAATTCTAATAAATTAAATGAAACTTACAGAGCAGTGTATCTTCAACCATGCCATTGTATTCCATCCATTGGGCCAATGGATGGTCCTTATACTCCCATGTTTTGTTTTGTTTCATGCACACATGGAACTTCATTTAAGTGTATAACAATTATATTTTTCAAACTGCTTCAAAACACAGAGAAGATAAAAACGCTGAAGTGACTAATTATAAAAAGTGAAAAATTATATATGTTTTCTTCACAGTTCGCTTTATTTTTTATTTTTTTGCTTCTGTAACCGGTCCGTTCTTGACCGCCATCACGTTCATCTCTCTCTGCGTTGTGTGTATAAGAATGACTTGGACACTGTGATTTAGAGCCCTGCCCGGGACCGTTTTTTAAACCCGCACATGCACACTCCTGCTGATTTTCTGACCAGGACCGCCCGCTCCCGCGACCTGCGTGTTCCACTCCCACCCGCAATGTTTGCACAGTTTCCTTGCGACCTGAAGGCATGAGCCAACTTTGTGAAATGGTCCGTCATAACGAGCACGTCACCGGAATGCTTCTTCCCATCCTCCGCAGTCCAGAAATCCAGATATACCAGCTCCATGAGCATGGAGGTCTTAATACTTCCAAGTGGGGCCCGCGCGGATGGTTCCGGGGCCTTGGCTAGGATGCACCTTTGACAGCACTTGATATATTCACAAATATCATGCCCCATTCCCAGCCAAAAGAAGCATTGGCGGGCGAGATGGGTGGTCCTCGCTTGCCCTTGGTGGCCTGCCAAGTCATGTACTCCTGTCAAAGCTTGGCCCTAGAGGCTGGAAGGTAAGACCAACTGATAATGCTTATGTTTACTGTGTGGATCTTGTATGACTCGGTACAGTATTCCATCTACAATCTTAAGTTTATCCCATTGCCTGAAAAGAGATAAGGTTCTGGAATTCATATTGGCTCTTTCTCGCCAATTGATGGTTGACGCTTCAAATTCATAAAGGTCATAACTTTTGGAGAAAATCATGATAACGCTCCTTCATTAACGGGCTGCTCATGGTTTTGACAAATAATAATAATAATAATAATAATAATAAACTTTATTTTCTATAGCGCCTTTAAATGAAGATTTCAAAGCGCTTTACAACAACAGATAAAACCATACACAATAAAAAAGAAATAAGCAAAAATATGAAAAAATGAATAAATAAAATAAAAAAAATAATGAAAAAAAAATACAATCAAAACACTACAAATAAAACAATATAAAAGTAATACAAATGTTTAATTAAAAGCTACCCTAAAAAAAATGAGTTTTAAGGCGAGATTTAAAGGTGCTAAGAGTTTTAGCTTGCCTTATCTCAATCGGTAAAGAATTCCACAGTTTTGGAGCTAATGAAGAAAAAGCCCTATCGCCCATCAATCTTAAACGGGTTAAAGGAGCAGTTAGAAGACCAGTTTCAGATGAGCGAAGGTCACGTGTTGGAGTATAAGGAATTAAAAGCTCAGACAAATATTGAGGTGCCAACTAAAGCCTTGTAAGTAAGCATCAAAATTTTAAAATCAACCCTAAAACTAACAGGAAGCCAGTGCAAAGACTCCAAGACCGGTGTAATATGATCTCTCATCCTAGTTCTAGTAAGGATTCTAGCAGCCGAGTTTTGCACTACCTGCAATTTGTTTAGGGTAGCTTTTGACTCCCCAGCCAACAAGGCATTACAATAATCAATCCGGGTAAACACAAAAGTGTTAATCAACCTCTCAGCAACAGGAAAGGACAGCATTGGACGTAGTCTGGCAATATTTCTAAGATGAAAAAAATATGTTTTAACAGCGCTTTGAACATGTGGCTCAAAAGTTAGATTGGAATTGAAAATAACCCCCAAATTCTTTAGTTTTGTTTTAAACTCCATAATTGAACCATCAACGGACAAAGTAACCGACCCAGCTTTACGTAATTGGTGAGGTGAACCAATGAGCATAACCTCAGTTTTTTCACTGTGAAGACAAAGAAAATTTTGTGACATCCATTCTTTTATCTTAGAAATACATGTGGAAAGAAAATCAACAGACACAGTATCATTAGGTTTAGTATGTATGTAAATCTGAGTATCGTCTGCATAAAGGTGAAATTTTAGACCAAGAGATCTCAAAAGCTGACCAAGTGTAAAAATATAGATGTTAAAAAGCAAGGGGCCCAAAATTGATCCCTGAGGGACTCCAGATTGCACAACACCAATTTTAGACCTAAATCCACCCATGGAAACAAATTGCTTACGATCAGAGAGGTAGGACTTAAACCAATTAAGTGCAATATCAGAGACCCCAAAAACAGTTTCTAGGGTCTCTACTCAGAGCATCTGCCATTACATTTTTCATCCCTGCTAAATGCTTCAGCTTAAAGGTGTAAGCTGCCAATTTGGACACCCAACGTTGCTCACAAGCGTCGAGTTTTGCCTTGGACATAACATAAGTGAGTGGATTGTTGTCTGTCCAGACAGTAAATGTTTGAACTTTCAACCAATGGCTAAATTTCTTGCACACTCTCTATTTAAGTGCCAGAAACTTGAGCTTATGAACTGGATAGTTCCTCTGTGATTTGCTCAGAGTCTTGCTCGCAAACGTGATTGGACGAGCACGCTCATGATCTGCAGGCACTTGGGATAATACAGCTCCCAGTCCATCAAGTGAAGCATCAATCACCAGAATCAGAGGTCGAGTGAAGTCAGGATGTGCCAAAACCACACTTTGTAGCAGACTCTCCTTGAGGCTGCATAATGCAAGATCACATTCCATTGTCCAATCTTTGGGCTTGAGCTTCATGTAAGGTCCTGTTTTAATATCCCCCTTGGTTCCTCTCTTCCTACTCTGCCCAGCTGTGAGAGCAAAGAGCGGCTTTGCCAAAGAAGAACATCCAGGAATGAAATGATGGTAATAAAGGATTACACAGAGAACTGATTTATTCCTCTGCACTGATGGGGTACATCAAAGACTATAGAATACCCAAGACGTGTCAATCGTACAAGTTTGAATGGGGAAAAATGCAACGCTCAATATGGCCGCTCAAACGCAGGAAGCCCCACCTTCTGAATGAAAGAGCCAACCGCTAATCTGTAAAGTAAGCGCATCACTGCAGCTGCCGTTAGAAGGCCCAGTTGCTATAGAAACAGTCAGTGCTCTGAGACATGCGGTGTAAAATATTAAGGAATTTTAGCTCTGGTTAAGCTTTTATTATGAATTTTAGCTGTAGGGAATTCAAATATTAAAATTAGGGTTGATTTGATATGATTAATTGATATTAATCAAAACGTCAGATTTATACTTTATTAACAATCGTCCCGCGATTTGCTATATCAGTATATCTGTAATGGTTTGTTATCTTATTCGTGGCCAACGAATAGAATAAACCAAATATTACTTTATGTAAATTTATGAGCCTAGGTAAACGGTCTCTGGGCACATTGTTTGATTCTGAATATTACACAACAGAAAACAGATTTCTTTTGATGAAAGAAACGGGAGTTTATTTCTATTCTATGATACAATACTACAAAACACACATACACACACATACACACGTTCTGGCAAGATGAAAGCAATTTGAAGAAAGTTAGATTCTAGCCCTTGTGGCTATTTCATGAACTCCCGCCTGGGGAAGTTACACAAGCAGAGAACTTTTCTATCTTTACTTTTAAAGATTAATTCAACCAGCAAAGCCAGAGATGGAAATTTTGTTTGGTTACTTGCTTTAAGTTGAAATCCCTGCTGAACGATGGTTCCGTTCCTTCCGGGTTTTGGGAACTCCGCGATGATTGGCTCTTTGCTGTTGACGTCTTTCTGGGAATGCCCTTTGTAAGAGGCTGTTTCCTGGTGACGCGGAAATGGCGCGGTTTAAAGTTTTCTCTGAGTTCTTTAGTCAGCTTCAAGCTTTGAAGAGGTTCTTCAGATATTGACTAAGTATTGGTTCGATGTTCAGCTGCTCGGCCAGGTGGTAACGGCGGTGAGAGCTTTTCAAGTTTTCAGTCAGCGCGCGCAAGCAAGAGAGAGCGAATGAGCTGGGGGTCCGTTTTAAGATGGACTGACGTCAGGGCGTTTCTCGGCGCTCCTCCAATGCAATGGTTCCTGTGGGCGGAGCCCCGCCCACATGGATCAGCTTTCCATGCGTAAATTTATCTGCTTTGCTATCTTGTCCCATGAGGAAAATATCCTGGCAGATTTCTATAAGTGTTATAATCATACATTATGATGCTAAAGGTTAATTTTCATTCACACAAAATTGTTGCATTTATCATGACGATTAATATGAAACCAAACTTCACATATTTCACACACGTTAATAGCTTTCCCTGCTAAAACACACAAAAGGGTTCAAATTAAAGATTAGAAATAACCCATTATGCATATGATCCTAAAAGTCTAGTGAGTCCTCTACAGGGGAACATTATACATTCAAAAGATTACCAAAAATAATATCATAGATTCCGATAACACAGCAAGTTTAAAAATGACAACTAGAATACACAATACAACTTGAATACATATATATTGTTTCGAGTATATTGCTTTAATAGTAGCAGTAATTACTCATTTGTCCTTTTGGCAAAGTCAATAACAGTTTGAGTTTTTGTTTAATCCAGCACAGAAACGAGTCGTTCCTGTGGAATGTAGGAGGAGGAGAGTGAGGTTATACGGTCATGAGAAGGTCACTTTTAGGGTGACCTGGAGATTATCTTAGCTCGGACAGAGCTATAAAGTCCATCGCCTGTGTTTATCCGATGGATAGTTTATGCGTGAAGGGTCGAAGTGGTTTTGCGCCCCCTCTGTTTCTGGAATATCTCCAGACAAGCAGTTTCTTTGTTCTTTAGGTGAGTTCGCCTGAACGGAGTCAGTTATTGCTGTTCTGTGCTTGCAAATACAGGACGTGGTTCTATAAATCCATCAGGGTCTTAGAGTCTCATGTTGATAAGGAGTTTTAGGGCAGGAAATCGGCCATGGTGCTGGTCCTTTGTGACCTTTTAATGACCACAGCGTGGAAGGGAGAACTCAGTCACTTTCTGCTTTGGAATGTGAGGTAATTGAAGTTGTGTCTGTTCACCAAGTTCTACAGCGGTGAGGACTGCGCATGCGCACTGCCTGATCTAGCCTGAAAAATAAGCTTTTTATAATGCTATTTGAGCAAAAGAAACAACATTTATGATACAGATGTTGACAGATTTCTTTGGTGATTTCAAATATGAAATTTAATCGTAAGCTTAGAGAACAGTTTTGGAGAATATGATGTTTCCCCATTCAAAGAGATAGGATCTGCACTTGCATGTCCGAGAGGCATTTTAAAGATGACTGTCGAGTGACATCACTTGTCTTAAAGAGACTTTGGGTACATCTATCGTCTTCCATCAGATCAAACTTATAAAGCTTCGAGATAACCTAAACTTTAGCAAGATCTACAGAAACTCCATCCCTGTCTATGATGTGACCTAGGAACTTAGAGGTTCTCAGTAGATGACATTTCTTAGGGCTCAACTTAAGGTTGTACTGCCTCAGATGACTGAACACAATCTCCAGCCTTTCCAATGCCTCTTGCTCACTTGGAGCGAACACCAGCAGATCGTCAAGATAACACAACAAGCTGTTGAAGTTCAAGTCTCCGAAGATGCTTGCCATCATTCGCTTAAAGGATGTTGGGCATCTTATTATACTCGTGCAGCCCTACAGGATTCAGGAATGCTGTATACTTCTTGTCCTCTTCAGCCATGGGGATGTTATAAAATCCAGACCTCAGATCCATGGAGATGAAGAGAGTGTTTCCGCCTGGAGTGGCTAAGCAGTCGGACTGGTGTGGAAGTGGATGTGCATCCTTTATCATTCCCACATTCAACCATCTGAAGTCGGTGCATATCCTCAGACTGCCATCCTTCTTCCACACTAGGACTAACGGAGAAGCATATTCACTTACAGACTTCCTAATTATCCCTTGTTCTTCCATCTGGGACAGAACCTGATGCAACTTTTGGTAGTGTGCAGGTGGCACTCTATGATAAGGGAGTCTGAATGGACGCTCATCCATTAGCCGAATGCAGTGAACAAAGCCCTTTACTTCTCCACAGTCCAAAGCATGCTTGGAAAACACATCGCTGTATCTCTCCAGTAATTGGACTAACTCCTCTTTTCTCTCATGGCTGACAGAACAAGACTGGATGTCAAGATCAGCAAGACCAACAGTTTGCATTTGCTGTCTGAAATCAGAGGACAAATTAGGTAAGCATTGACTCTCCTTCCCAAACATCTCAGCCCCTGGAAAAGTTCAAAATCCTCCATGGCGATACATCTGCAAATTTGCGATTTCTCTTGAGAGTGATTGGCTTGTCAGAGACGTTGGTGACTTTTACGGGAACCCAGCAATCACCCCATAATGGCGTAACAACTCGCTCGATCATGATGTCTCGTGACACAGACCTTGAAGTCGTTGGTTCCACTACAACTGTGCTTCCTGGTGACATGGGGACATTTTTTGGCAACTTTCCCCACACAAGGTGCTCCTGTCTTGCTAAGAGGGTGACACACTGCTGTAGCTTGATGGTTCCCACCTTGTCTGGCAACTCTGAGCCCTTCCACCGACACGTGTTGGCCATAACATCAAGGAACTGCTCACATCCTGCCATCGGCTCTACTGTCTGATTAGAAACAAGTCGCCAATAATCACTGTCCCCTTTCATGCGATGTGCGAGGAATTTGATCACATTTGTGCCAATGATTAGATCATCCCACTGGCCGGGTACAATGAGAATAGGCACTAGGCAGCTCTCTCCATAAATTTTCAATTCAACCTCATACATACACTTTGGCCTTGTAACTTTACCCCCGCACCCAACTAGAATGACTTCCTGGTGAAGAAGTGTGGGTGGAGGCAATACATTCTCACTTAACATCCTCTTTTCTGCTTTGTCACTAAAGGTGCAGGCCATGGACCCTGTATCAAGCATTCCTTTAATTGAAAACACATTATTTACAATGACTAGCGCATAGAACAATTAATCAAATGCCTCAACTGCCTGGACATTTTGTGCTATCACTTTGGTTCCAGTGGGAGCCTGTGCAAATGCATTCTCATAAAACTGATGAAGATCAACACTCTCTAGGGGTCCTTCACTTGTGCCCACACATCCCCCTTCCAAACGTGAGCCATCTAGTCTAAACGTGAAGAGCCCTGAAGAGCCGGGCCAGGTCTCGACTTGTCACTTGTACAGTCTCTCTAACTATGCCCAGGCTGAAAGCACGCAAAGCACAGATGTTCTTGCCGACAATGCGTTACAGTGGAGTGATCTGGAGATCTGCATACTCTACAGAGCTTGCCTTAGGGCTGGTGAGATGGCATTTGGATATTTTGAGACAATCAAGAAGATTAATCAGAGTTCTCATACAGTTGTCATCACTCTGGATAGTGTGTGCAGCGCTGATTCGACTAGACTCACCTGGCTCTATTGGAGAGCCAGCATCCACTTCATCAACCTTGTGGGATGTCTGAACATGAGCTTGTAGTAGTATGACACTTCGACTTCATTAACATCTGCACTCTGTTTGGTACCGGTCAAGCTGTTCTTGTATCTCCTGTGCAGTCCATTTTTCTGGAGCTTTGAAACGGAACACTGAAGCTAGAGTGGAGTCAGGGCAGTACTTCACGAACATCATGGCCGCTTCTTGACACGGATCCTCCATTCGTCTTCCAAGTCTTTTTAATGCTTCCCCCGCAAGATCCACTGCTTTATTCAACTACACCTAGTACTCATCAGGACCGTCTCCTGCTAATGGAACAGTGCCATAGAAGTCAGCCAAGGGAATACATGAATAATTGACATCACTAAAATGTTGTTTCAGAATGTCCATGATAACCTTTGGGTTCTCAACTGGGTTTAAAGCTGAATTACAGCGAAGCATAACTCTGACAACATCTTCAGCTTTACCCATCAATCTGCTTAAAATCTCTTGATGGTGCTCTGCTAATGGTATTCCTCTCTTTCGCAGATGTGTGTCCATCAGCTCCTCCCGTTCATGCATCCGAGCTTGTCCAACATATCACCACGGTAGACTGGGGGCTCTTTTGCGTCTGACTGCATGACCAACCTCACTCCAGTCAAGTTAAGTGAAGGTATGTCTGAAAATGTCTTAGTTGTATCTAACCTCTGTGTTTGTGCACCTCTATTCTCTCCTTCCCCATAACTAGCATCCCTTTGAGATGCTAAAATTGTCTGACCAACGTGTTGAGCGATATGTGCTATCAACCCTTGCCAGTTTGGATCATTTATGTGTGGAACAGCTAAGGGCAAAGTGTTAGCTGTTGGATTGGAAACATTATCAATTACACGTTTGGAGCACAACATGAGGCACACTGTTCACTCTACTCTCCTTTGGAGTTTCACCAAAAAAAAATTTCCCCCTACCAAGACCCAACCCAGTCATTGTTTCATCAAATTCATCTTCATTTAAACTAAATGCCATGTTCAGTTTCATACACAAAATAATCCAACACAAGATAAATGTCCAAATAGAATAAACTCTATCAGAAAGTATCAGTCTGAGAATAATAATCACTTAATGAGAAAATGCACCAGTAAATATAAGAAATCCCAAATGTCTGTTTGTACTCTCACAGTTCTTCACTGACAAAACCGTGAACCTCAAAGCACCGTCCCTCAATGACCTGACTGACGTAGATCCTGAAGCAAATCTTCATCCGGGTCATGGCACCAATGTAACCGGTCCGTTCTCAATCACCGTCACGTTCATCTCTCTCTGCGTTGTGTGTATAAGAATGACTTGAACACTGATTCACTGAAGAGGTTTATTGTCATTCACACCAATAAAAGTAGGCCTGTGAATTAACAACAATGAAGAAAATATATCACTCTGGGCTCTTTACTGCAGTATATTCCTCTCCTTAGCACAATCAGCGTGAACTCAACTCATGTATAACAATTGATGGGAATATGCATTAACATTAAATCACTATTACAAAACAGACAGATATGAAACAAAAATACAATAAAGAATTACCTGTGAATTAACAACAATGAAGACAATATATCACTCTGGGCTCTTTACAGCAGCATATTCCTGAACAATAGAACACTCCTTAGCTGGCTAGCAACATGAAACCACGTTATCACGTACAGCCCGCAATATATCTTCAAATCTCGTAATTCACCCACCATAAACATGCAACAGAACAATACAGTCTCAGGGTATCAGTCTCAGAGGCGCGCGTTCAACCCAAAATGGCGTTGGGGAAGCGCCTAAAGAAAATATAAAAATAAAAGTCTCTACACTGAGTTAACATAAATTACACAAAAAACATAAAAATAAAACCAATAATACAGTAACAAGGATTTTAATGAGAAAGAAAATTACACACAGGTTGTACTATAACCAGTTACACTTCAGTTACTGCATCAGAGAATGCTTTCTTCCACAACAACTTATTTGTTGTGGCAGTGTAAAGTAGTCTTAACCTTAGTAAAACTGTTCCATCATAATAGTACATGTTGCCATACTACACTAATAGAGAATGAGCAGTTCTTGTTTCATTCTTTCATCATTCACATGCTGTTGGATTTCTCCAGTACTGTAATTTTGTTTGTAGTGGGAGGAAATCTTTATACTCGTTTTCTCTCTCCTCTCTTCAGTGGAGAAAGAAAGCTGAGCTTCCCACGAGGCCACTATGACAATACAAGGCCAAAAGGGCCCCTTCCCATTATGCAGTACCATTTGGGCTCTGTATGCTTTTGTTGTAATTTAATAAAGCATTTCTATTTACTAGACTTTTAGAAATATGTTCTGGTTCAATGTCAGACACTTAAACTTCATAAATTAATCACACAGTGGCAAGACCATTAGCAGGACTTAAGAATATAAATAATTAGTTCAAATTTAAATAACTCACTCTTTTTTAATGACTCAAGTCTATTTTAATACTAAACTAAAGTTAGCCAGTACCATACCAAATATACCCTCTGTACTTTGGCACATGTGGACATCCACACATCTCCCCACATGAAAATATTTTCTTTGAGCACCTGCTTCAAATGGGTTCATTTCAGGTGAATTTAGAGGCCAAGGAATAACCATAAATTCACCGTCATGTTCCTCAAGCCACTCCTTGAGGATCCTGGCAGTGTGGCATGCCGCATTGTCCTGGTGGTAGCCTAATGGATATCACTGGCAAGGTACATAGTTGCCACGAATGGGTGCACTTGGTCTGCAATGATGTTCAGATACCTGACAGATGTCAGGAATTGTGCTATTGGGAAAATGGGGCATAAAGTGCAACAGTGCATCTAGGTACCATATCCTCTGTTTGGCCATCAACGAGATGCACCAGGAATTTTGATTCATCAGACCAGGCCACTTTCTTCCAATCATCCACGGTCAAATCTTGATATTGGGGCCATTTCATGCATTGTTAACAACCGTTGCTCTGTTTGTGTCACTCCGCTTGCAGTATTTCTTACAGTGAGCGTCATGGTGGACTCCCAAATCCTCAATAATTTTATAAATACAGTTTTGTCACGGAATGTAGGTTTTAGACATTTTTTGACAAGAAAGTAGTTTAGACTTCACATATGCTGTTTGTTAAAGAAGATAACTTCTGTTTGAAAATGTGCTTCATCATTTTTCGGAAATGTGAGCTCCAGGCTGACAGCGCTCATGAACCCGCCGAGAGGAACCTTACCTCAGCCAGTTTTTCTGGAATCTGTCACTGGCTCTGATAGGGGTTAAACATGAGATATAATTCATTTTTGGTAAATCTAATGGCCAGTCTTTGGTCTCATTAATATATTCATAATCTATACATAATTAATTATTTGTTCCAGAGCAACTAGTTTTGGCTGAGGGCAACGTCTCATAACGTTATATCTTATATAACTTTAATGCATAACTGAGTGCTGCCTTTGTACTTTTTACTGAATTGCCTAGGAACTTTTCTGATGGCTGTTGTTGTTGTTTATTAAATATTATTATTCAATAAATAATATAAACAATATCCTGTCCAGTTCATCCCAAAGAGGTGAGGGTTCTGTGCAGTCAAGTTCTTCTACATCAAACTTTCTGCAGTGTGAAACAGTCATGCTGGAATAGAAAAGAGTCATCCCAAAACAGTTTTTGTACAGATATTAATGTCAGTGAAAGTTTGAAACTCTTCAGCTATGGAGTCAAACTTTTACGTACCATGTGCCTCAGCACTCAGTGACCCCGCTCTGTGACTTTATGTGGTCTTCCGATTCATGGCTGATTTGCTGCTGTTCCTAAACACTTCCAATTTCCAATAATAACACTTACAGTTGACCATGAAAAATCACAAAAAAATGAAATTTCACAATCACCTATTGCATGTGGCATCCATTACAATACCACGCTTGATTTCCCTGAGAACTTCAGAATGACCCTTTTTTTTTTTTTGTAAATGTTTGTAAATGCAGACTGAATGGCTTGATGTTTAATTTTATACACCTGTGGCAATGGATTTGATTAAAACACCTGAATTTAATAATTAAGGGGTGTGTCAGATATGTGCCAGCACCATTACCCCTCAGAATTCTATGAAGAAAGTCAAATGCATTAACAAAGAGTATGGCAGATGCAGAGCTATGCATCGTCTACCCTACTCAGGGAACCAGAGTTACATGCAACCATGATGCTCCCTTTCATACTGTTGGTTCACTTGACACTGCATAACTGGCACTATGGGTCAGCCCCAAGCCCATATGCAAAAAATTTTCTGATGTAAATTTTTACATCAGAAATAAATAACGTTACGTGACTACTCACAAGCTGTTTTAATTACGGTATAAATGCTTGGGAATAATATTTAACATTTCGAAGTCCATCCATTGCACACAAGCCACCCAATAATCACAATAAGCTTTGTGCTTTTTAATTATAACACATGAACACAAGTCTCATCCTTCTGTAAATTTTAAGATCAGATACAAAATGTGTTTTGCGCTCTTTTATTTGTAGTGAGGTAACTAGGCCGACATTCGCCTCAGTTCAAGCTGGATGTGAATCAATGATATTTTCTTCTTTAATATTTGCATCATGAAATAAGCATGAATAAATATTTGAATGCATATTGAAAAAAAATCTGAATTTATATTGTGAAATGCATGAAATTTTGTCTCAAATCGTGTTTATTTGAGAAGGCTAAACTGATCAAACATATGCTCAACTCACTGTCTGGCGCTGGCCTCTTGGTATTTAAAAAATAAAAATAAAAACTTGAATTTAACAAACATAAAATGTTCCAATCATGTTTCTAAATTAACTTAATAAAGAAACGAAATGAAACAATATATAACCACTTTGCCATTAAAAACCACAATTTAACTTTTTTAATGGTTGCAACAGCAGCTGTGAAAAGGGAAGAGAGAGAGAGAAAAAGACACGGGCTCGGGTCGGACTCGGGCGGAGAATTCTGATAAGCTGCAGGGCCCGTGCAGGGCTCTATATTTGTTCCCTTGTTTCAATTAAAAGTTCCCCCTCAGCTCAGCGGGCCCCCAATCTGCCCGGGCCCATATGCACCTGCATACCCTGCATACCCAGACGCTACGCCCCTGCCATAGCACCATACTACCGCAAGAGTAACTGCAAGTTTATCAGCCTGTGTACCAGACTGATAGAACAAAAAGGACTGACAATGAACTGTTCACGCAGATAATGGAAGCTGGGACTCAAGTCAACGTCTAGATTCTAAAATATGATAAATGTGTGCAGAGAGGGCCAGTCTGCTGCCACACAAATATCCTACATGTTCCCTTTCGATAACACCTGAGAAGCAACACCTCTAATAGAGTGAGCTCAAGTGACAAGAGATTATTCATGCGCCTTATAAGCAAGAGAAATTGCATCGTTTAACGAATGCAACATTGGGTGTTTGTGTTTGTTTCCTTAACAAAAATTATGTCATGAAATATCAGACTTGATTGTGCAATTGTATCTCTGAGACAAAGTTGATACTTAAATAAAACATGACTGAGAACACTGTTTGGTCTCCTGAGCTATGGAAGAGCAACTTCTGTCTTTAGTATAACACCACAACCCTTAATATTTAAAGCTTTTTAGCTAATTACTTTAGGATTACTTTTAAATTAAATGGAAAATTAGCCAAACTCAATTAGTATTTAAAGTATGCATTAAATATTGACATAGTTAGCAACCTACCATGCGTCAACAATATATGTGAGACTATGTTTGTGCATGTGTTGCTAAAATTGCATTGCACACATTCACGCAGATGTCAGTAATTTAGCTACTCTATGGGGTTCTCCTAGAAATGCGTGGCACAATTAGGGCTAGAAGAATAGAACAATATTAAATGTTCATATGCAGAAAGTGAAAAGGTCATCTGCCTTCTACTCTCCTATTCAAAAGATACGCAAGTGGTCAGGAAAGGTCAGTGAGAAAATTAATTTTACTGCAACACTCAAAGGTACAACTATGTCTAGCCAGTAAGCTATTCTAAAAGAGCACAGTGTTACCTTGGCAACATCTTTGGCAAATTGTACCTGTATAATTAAAAAAAAAAAAAAAAAACTTTGTTGTTTCTTTTTTTTCTTATTTAATCTTTGTTTGATAGGGAATTGAACATGAAGGCAAGTAGAAAATTATAGATTATTTTCTCATCAAAATGCTCACTTTGAGACAAAAGGCATGTGTAACAGAGGGTACACGCTATTTTGTGTATAAATAGTGATTAGGGACTGGATAAAAAGTGTAAAATACCAACAAAATTTACACATTGTAAATATAAATATAATAGATCTACAATGGATTCTTCCTTAGTCTTCAAGGATGGAATACATGTTAATGCAAATATTAATGCAGTATAAAGAAAAGAAATCACTTAAAATCCCAGAAGCAAATGTAATAACAACAATACTGAACCAAACCTGTCTTGACCTGCCATTCAAACATCAATCACTCATCCTTCCAGTTAAACTGTCGATCAGTAATCATACTGCCTGTGGCAATGTCATCTCCTGAGACAGTACATCACAAACATCATGGCCATGAATGTGCATAGAATTTATTTACAGGAGGTAGTTATATATGACTAGACACAATTCATTTGGTCTGCTGTCATTGAAAGACTGAGAACTACTGTAACTGTTGTATAATTACTATATTTATTTTAATATATATAAAGAATCTGTGTTACATTGATTTTGTATGTTTTCAAAGATGTTGCAAGACATTACAATTTAAAATGTACAGATGTGCCACACTCCATGTGAACCAATAAACACTTCTGAATCAGAGCAAAGCCTTTTTTAATTATTAAAAAAAATCACACTTTTTCATATTCATACAGAACACGCTAAATCTCACACCTCATTTTATGAGCTCATGAATAACACAAATAGTTGACCCTGTCCTCCTGTGACAAAGGAACCTTTTAAGAACATATAAAGAGAAGGTGACTTTCTATTGACTTTCTAATGCATTTATTAAATGGACAATTCCGGTCCTTGATTATGATTGGCTGAATCTTTCTGCATTGTTCTTAACAAAGCCTATTTAACTGGTCTAAAAGCACAGTAAACCATAGCTTCTTACCACAGGGACTTATTGATTTATTTTCTCTCAGTACAATTTTATTTTATTTTTTTAGGATGACTTCCTTGGTGATGTCATGCTTTTTTCCTATGAAACGTTTTTTTTTTTTTTTTTTTTGCATTTGTACATCAAGCACTGTGACCCCTGCATCTAAAGGTAATTTAAATTAAGGAAATGAGAGAGCGAGGGCTAGATAGCATTTTAACAAGCAAGAAAGAAATAATGGAAGTCTTTGTTCTTAACTGCCTCATATTAAGGCCTTGTGAGAAATGACTCCATCTAATTACAAACCACATTTTAACAACAACAAATAGATCTTTAGTAATGAGAAAAGAATTAAAGCTCTGGAAAATGTAATCCACGTAATGTGTGAAAAGAATCCTAAGAGTCGCCATGTCGAGGGAGAATTTAAACTTGTTTTGTGCCTATCGCAGATAGTAAAGGGCTTGTTTGTGTAGTGCTATCAGCCTTGTCATCCATGGGCTTCCAGAGTCATATTCAGTAATTAGTCATATATAGTCATATTCAGTCAGGGGAAATAGTTCCAGATACATTTTAGCCTAATAGTGATAGTGAAAATTAGTGAACGTTTTATTTATTAATTTTTTTTGTGTTATGCATGATACAAAATATTATATTTGATAAGATTGGCACAGTATATTTCATTTTTTATCTGTTTAACTTAAACATTTTATATTTTTATTTTATAAACATCTTTATATATTTTTGTCTATTTATGTCTGTGGTGAATTGCACAGGCAAAACAGTGTGACAAAAAAAAGGAAAACTGTTGGTTGGTAAATTGGGAAAAGCAGCTTATAAATGGAAAACAGAGTTAAACAAGCTTGTATTTGGCTGCTGATTGATACGCATTGCATTGCACAGGCAGTATCCTAGCTAACATAATATTTTAATGGAATTTAAGAAACAGCTGAAGTTGTTGATACAGGAAATCAGCAGTTTGACTACTTTGAAAATACTTAAATGTTTTTAAATAATACAAATTACATTTTTTATTTTTCAAATGTTTAAAATAGTTTTTTTTTTTTTTTTTTGCATTTTAAGTACACATATCTGATATTTTTCATTGTGCCACCTCTTTTCTATGTCCTTTTGTTTTCTTCTTTGCCTCTGTACTCTCTTTTATGTGTGTGAGCCTTTCTGGAGATGGGAAGAGAAAAGCAGCCATGCGTAGAATTGGCTCATCATGGAAAGGCACCTCTTATATCACAAACCGCTTTTAAAAAGAGACACATTTATACATACATTTGCTGTCCTGAGAAATCCTATTATATAGGAAGAGCTTGCTCAATAGTAAAGAGCTTGTCAGTTCCATCTAGGAAACGCTTTCCTCAATATGGTGCATTTGTTGTAACCTCTCTTTTCCAAAGTCCTCCCTATAATGTGGCTAAACCAGACAGGTTCATCAATCTTCTGTGAGCATTCGGCCTCAAAATGCCCTTTTCTACCCATACTTTCCCTAGGAACAGCTCCTCCTGTTGTTATATCACACATTACATTTTATGTCTCTGTAGCACAGATCTGAAATCAAACAACTTTTGTTGTAATACTGTAGTTGAAATTTTACCACTTCTCTGTCAAAGAGTAGCACATAGTTCATAGCAGTAAATGATGGTGTTTTGAAGAAGCTAGAAGGTTCTTTTTTGAACTCTCTTTTCTCATATAATGGACACTAAAAACAGAGTGGTACTGGTCCTCTTTGCTGATGAAACATATCAGTGGTTCACCACAGTGTGTTTACACCATTTTGCAATGCAACAATGTGTTATTCATATATGTATTCATAAGTAAAGCCTTTTAGCACATTTTTTTAAACATTTGTACATCACCACGTGGATAGCTTCTATAAACCCATCTTCTTTATTTATGAAATTCTAGATACATAAATGCTACAAATCCCTTTGCAAGTCATGAAATATGTAAGCATATTTTATTGCATAAAGAAGTTTGTTAGGTTTAAAATGAACAATTAAGTTAAAAAATAAATAAGTAAATATAAATATAAAAATGCTCAGTATGCTTATCAAGAAAATATATTTTCCACTCAGAAATGCCAGCCCTTGAGCAGCATTTTGGTTCTACTGGGAAGGTCAAGGTATAGCTTCCTCATTTCAAGTCCTGCTTGGGGAGTAAATACATTTTCATAAAAGCTATATTTAAGACTAATGGCTCAATTTTACTGCAAGATCTTGAGATCCCATTTCGCTCCAGTGGAGGGAGAATGCAATGAGAACTTTAAAGAGAATGGATATGAGGCTCAAGGAGATAGGATCGCTTGGGGGAGTTTTGTAGAGCTAATGATATGTCACCTTCATCTGCTGTGCTGACAAATTTTACTAAGTGAAACCGCTGTTACTATTATATGTTACAAGGAGGGAAATCTATGTGGTTCATGCCAGGTTTTAAATACTCAGCAGTCAAAACACTTAATATAATTACAGCTATTGTTATTATGTTAAAATAAAAGGAGATTTTCATAAACAAATCCTTCAGCTTGAGCTTGAAACAACCCTGATTAGACACTTCAGCAACAGCAAGATATTATCTAGATTTTTGCACAATCTAAATGAAAGAGTGTTATGTTTTTCAGGCCAATGCTATGAGGTTACTGAGTTGTTCTGAGTGGATATTAGCATTTTGCTACACAGTTGCTAGATAAGTTCTGAATGTAATAAAATTAGTCAGTAAAATTGAATAGTGAAGGAAAAGCACATAAACTAGGTAATAGACAATTTAGGTAATAGGGTGTCTGCATAGGCAATGCTTTCAAGGATTCAGTAAAGAGAATTCAGAAAATATGATTAGATGATTGCGCATATACATACATACACACACACACACACACACACACACATATATATATATATATATATATATATATATATATATATATATATGTATATGTATATGTATATATGGTCTGCTATATCATTGACATCTTTTTTAACCATTTTTGTGCTGTTACCTGATTTATATTCCTTGTTGGGCTCCTAAAACACTGTAGACAGGGCACAATTCACTGTGAATTCTCCTCTAAATGTTTCTCTTTTTTCTTCCACACACACACACACACACACACACACACATACGTTTTGACCCCACCAGAAGGTCTTATCAGATGCTAGAACTCCTTGACTGAATAACAAGTGCATAACATGATATGCTGTGGTAAATTGGTCTATTTCCCTTTTCAAGTATGAAAAGATTTGATTTAATCTGCTCAGATGTGCTGTCCTCAGACATGGCATTGCTTGTGTGATTGTTACAATGTCCTTTGTCCCTGTAAATGAAAGGACAAAACAGTTTAGCGACAAAAGCAGCGAGACCACAGAGCGAATCCAATGGCTCACGCTGATAAATGAGAAGCAAAGATGAATGAATAATCACTCGTTTTGCACACTTAATCATAATAAATCAAATTATGCAGGATGACAAAAGTTTAATTTAACAAGAAACAGAGAAAAGCAGATGGAAAAAAATAATATTAAATAAATCTTTTGCACAGTACAATGAAGTTCATAGGCATGCATGTGTTCAAATACTTTTAGTTCATGCTGTTTCTCTGAATCAGTGCATGTTTACTCCAACAGTGTTTCAGTACTTTAACACACCTCTCTAAACTGTCATACAGCTTTGTTTGTGAACAAAAAGATTGAATAATGAAAAATAATTTTTTTGTTTGTATGGTTTTTTTTCATAGCTATGAATAATGCAGCTGCTCTGTCAGTAGAAAACTAATAAAACTAGATATGGTCGAAGTGCAACAAAAGAGAACACTAATCAATGGTGAGTAAAATCAATATAACAACACTAGTTAAACAGCTAGAATGAATATAGCCGTCACAATACTGTATCGATGAACACATGAAGACTACGAAGACGAAGATAAACAGTCTTTAATAAAGCCACTGATAAGTAATCCACATAAAGGAAGGCTGGAGACACACGTGACTTTGAAGAGACACAACAAACCCAAACAGAACAGAAGTACACAGGCAAATGATGGACTAATGACTAAATTAACTAGACACAGGTGAACTAATGTAAACAAGGGGAGACAGAAACTGGGTCAATGAACTAAAGCCCTAAACACACTGTGCGATTTTCGTCTGTCCCAGATGAAAGATTGGCATTGTGAAACAGTCATGGTGATTTCTGTGGTTGTGGCTTCTAATCGGTGGTCCTGTGTCGTACAGTGAGAGAGGTTTAAAGATGGCCGTTGCCACGGTCTTGCGACCAAAGATAGCCTATGATACAGCATGATCATCGCACAGTGTGTTTGCTGGTACGATCCACGTTTACTGACCAACCAGTAAAAATGCGACATGGCACTAAAACATAAAACGACTTACCTAATCCCTTCCTCTTTATCATGCTCTTTTTGTTTACCACTAACGCATGCTGATGACGTTTTATTCTTCTATAGAACTTGCGCCATAGCGTACGAGTCAATAAGTGTTATCATGTACAGTCTACACACATGTCGTAGCCAAGTTTATTAGATCCATGTCGCACAGTGTGACATGCAATGATCTTATAGGACTGCTAAAATCGTGCAGTGTGTTTAGGGCTTACAACAAGGCAGGAGAACAGAGAAACACTGAAACACAGAAACCCACTGAGTGGGTGAGCACCCACTGCAAAACAGAGATATATCTCTTCCTCCAGATGCAACCCAGGAGGTCTTAGCTTTAGTTTGTGTCCAGTTGATAGCTGCTGGCTAATAATACACCCCTGACCCAATATAGGTTATGAAAAAAGCTGCACCTTCCACATGAACTCTCCAGCATTACCAAGATGGATAGCAACATATGTGCTATACAGCTAACATGCTCCAGGTGCACTGTTTTCTGGGTAACCAATCACAAACAAATACAGGATGAGTCTGATGTGATAAAGTCACTCCACCTTATTATTACTTCAAATTAAAGCAAGTAATTAATTTTAGAGATAAACAAGATATCTCTTGATGTCTCAAGATATAGCTAGCCTTCAGTGATTTTTGTTTATATTCATTATGTATAAATTTCCAGTGCATTTTTTAAAAGTATTATATGAATTTGTTTATTTACCATCTAATGCAGAACATAATATTCCTCTGTTCAGAATCCAAGATTCCATAAACACATACAGAACATTCAAGAGCATAAAAACTTAGCTATTATAAAAGCAATTATAATTTGACCAAACTGAAAGCATTATTTAATTGAGAGAGATGTGTCTAATGTCAGTAGGTGCCTCCAGAAGTTCTCAAATATTTTTTAAACAAACAAATCATTAGTTTTAAATTTATTTTTAATGAGTATTTTTAAAATGCATTTGGTTTTAATTATAAAACATTTGTTAGTTCTAAAGGCATAGTGGAGGCATAAGTTCAGTAAATTTGTTCTTTTGGAACAGACCTGATTGAAGCCCACATTCTTTAATCATCTGAAAGCCAGTTTTCTGTTCTAACATCTGCTGTACAACTAATGCTCATTAAAGTCACATTTGGGTGATAGATACAATGATGTCATTAACACTCTGTTAGGGATGGTCAGAATTGTTGATTACCAGTTAACTAACAACCTAAAGGAAAAGTTGACCGAAAAATTCCAAACCTGCACAAATTTTTTTTCTGTGGAACATAAAAATATATATATTTTGAAGAACGCAAGCTCCAAACAACATTTGACCCCAATAACTTTCATTGTATTGACCAAAAAGAAAAAGAAGGGGGGAAAAAAACCTTCAAAGAAAACAAGAAATCAATAGAGGTTTGGAATGTAAATGGAAAGTGAGTAAATGATGGCAGAATTTTATTTTGGGGGGTAAACTGTCCCTCCAAGATTGGCTGGTTAGTTTAGTTTATCTTGATGGATGGATGGATGGATGGATGGATTGATTGATTTTCTTTTTTCAGACTACTGTCTACTGAATTAGTTGTTCAGACAACCGACTTACCAGTTACAACAAATTTTACTATAAAGAGCTTCACTGTAGTGAGAGCATCACTTTAACCTACTGTTGCAACTTTCTGAATGCCTGGCTAAGCAGGACATGACATTTTGTGAAATGTCATGTCCTGTAACCCCCGCTAATACGTATTATACACTTGGAGTGCTGAGCTGCACTGAAATGCAATGAAAAGCAGCTCTTTAACCTCTTGATGTAAAAAAGTGCAGAGTCTTGCACTTCTAACATTAAAACTACTTTCAGAGGTCTCGTTTCAGCTGAACCACCGGCTTTTATTAGTTTCCAGGGTGACACAGGCTCATTGTGTGTGTTGTACTCCTGTCTCTTTATGGCGCACATCAATTGTAGACCCAGAGTTGAGTAGTTCATAATTAGATGTTGACTAAGAATTAGAGGACACAGGTGTGCTGTTAAACTGCAGCAAGGTCTTAGCCTGCATAAAGACAGAAGTGCTTTGAAAACTAAATATGTGACAGTGTTGGCAAGGTTAGAGAACAGTCATTTTCTGTCATGAGATGAACTTGAGAGAAAAATGATGTATGCTATTTGAAATGAGCAATGACAAGCTTTAACATTAAGGCAACTGGAAGTCAATAATCAACAAGCACCTGTAGACAACGATGCCAGCATCAGAAGTTAGTAGAATAGTTCAAAAATGTGTTTTTTAATCCACCCTCAAGTTGTTCCAGACCTGGATGTTGTTATTTGTAAATATTCCCTGATAACATGTGATAAACAGACTGAAATCAGACTTGACATTGGTATATTATTTGAGTTCATTACTGTATATAGGGGTTTTCAGGATGTTAGATGGGACATAACATAGAAACGTCAATATACGTTATTCAAAGATGAACTACTTTTAACTTAATAACATATTAAAATGTGAAGTTCATGGTTCGGGATGTTAAAAAATTATAATACAATTAGGCAAAAAAAAAGTCCACACATTTGACACGTATATGTACTAAAGCATAGCACATGTGGAATCCACACTTTGATCACATTCTCTTTTGATTCTGAGATCAATCTGAAACCCCTGAAAGGAACAGAATATGAAAACCAAAAAACAGTGTCCAACTTCTTGACCTTCTTGATATTTTTGCAAGGAATATAATCATGTTAAAATGCTGCCAGTCGTGTATGATCTGGAATAGCCTTATATTCTGCCCCTGAAGCAGAGGGGAATGCAAATAACGCTTTTCTCCATGATTTGAACATCATTTGATGAATTGCTATTGCCAATATCAAACATAAATGCAAATAAACACATATTTTAGGTGAAGTTCCATTTACCACTTGCTGTCCATGGGCAGTTATAGTATGACGTCGGTTGAGCCAGGTACATAGTGCTTAGTTTTATGAATAAATCACAATCTTCTGTATAATGAGTCTCATTTGCATAGAAAGGAGGTATGTTTGCACTAAAAAGAATGACAGTGACTTAATGTAAATATTCCACAGCGCTACTTCAGCACTTTTAGCACCAACCTGTAGTTAAACTGGATTGCATGTGTTTAGTGAATAGGAAAGACACAGATTTTGCAGCTATTTAGTGAATTTAAGTTTTTGTACCAACATAATATTTGAAGCTTTTTTGTTCCAGGGAAGGTGAATAACCTTGCTATAATCAGCATTCGTGTGTAGTGCAGTTGTAGTTTTAAATGCAGTATGAAATACCTTGAGCTTTGAGATCTTACTGGCAGTTGCTGATCTGGTGTAACTGGTAATTACTGTAAAATAATGATCTAGTCAGTATTGTGCTGACACAGGTCTCTAAGGTTTTCTCAGTAAATATGAATTGTGTATGGAAAATGACTTACCTGGAATTAAAAACAACGTGAAGCCCATTAAATGCAGAATGTATTTTTTATTTTTTTTATTTTTTTAAAAAAGGCCAGTAAAGACTTCCTGCTGTACTGATGGTTGTTCACTGAGTTCATGAAACTATATAAAGCAGAGTTGCATGATTTCGTTTAAAAACTTTTTATTGTGACAAATATTAGAATTGTGATTTAAATATTTCACTCATATTGCTGTTACTTGGATATCAAGGGTAAAACAACAACAACAAACAATGATATTATTCCTCTGTATCATTATCGTCATAGATTCAGTTTTGGAAAAATGGTCTGAATTGGTTCACTAATCAGCTTGAATGATTTGTTCATTTCCCTGCATGCACTGAATCATTTGAAGCAGTTTCTCACTCATAGGTTAATGAAAAGTTTGAAGGGATATTTCACCAAAAAAAATAAAATTCTGTCATTAATTACTTACCCTCATGTCGTTCCAAACCTGTAAGACCTTTGTCCATCTTTGGGACAAATTAATATATTTTTGATGAAATCCGAGAGCTTTCTGACTCTCCATAGACAGCAGCAAGGGTCCTACCATGTTCAAGGCCCAGAAAGGTACCAAGAACATTGACAAAAATAGTCCATGTGACATCAGTGGTTCATCAGTAATTTTATGAAGCAATGAGAATACATTTTGTGTGCAAAAAAGAAAAATAATGACTTTATTCCAATTTTTCTCCCAAGAGTTACCGTCTTCAGCCATTATTGAGAGGACCATGACGCTGCTGGCATAGAATACACATGCTCTGCATCTTGTTTACGAGCAGAAGAAAGTATGCATATGCATTGTGGTACTCTCAATAATAGCGGAAGATGGTAACTCGCAGGAGAAGAATTGCTGAATAAAGTTGTTACTTTTATTATTTTATTTTTTCCACAAAAAAAGTATTCTCATAGCTTCATAAAAAATACTGTTGAACCACTGATGTCACATGGACTATTTTGTCAAAAAAAGGTGAATTATATAAGAAAACAAATTAAACAATTAAAGCTGCAAGCAGCGATGAAAGGGCCCTCGCACCCGGGCTCACCGCAATCACGTGGCCATAGGAAAACAGGGAACAGCGGGCAATAT
>JAFVLL020019558.1:0-58248 GCA_021397915.2 Tor tambroides
ATACACGGAGCCGTAGATCACTGACAAGCTACGCAATATCGCGTTCATTATCGCAGATGAATCGCCTTCGATCATGAACGCGAGATTGCGTAGCGTCTCAGTGATCTACGGCTCCGTGTATTAAACGCCAATCCATTTGAAAACAGGTGATGGAGATTTACCGCTAATCAAGGAACCGGCTTTACTGACGAGATGTGCATGCATATCGCATGAGATATATCGCCCAGCCCTACTAACTGAGTCTTTGTGTGACTGGGCAGTTCATTTCAGGGTGTCTTTAGTAGCTTTGACTGCACTTCTGGCCATCTTGAGAGTTCATCATCCTTTCCTACCAAAGGATGCCAGAACTCTTCTACATACCACTACCTCCTACAGCATCCAAGTTGTTGCTGGTGGTACTTACCACTACGTCGGCATTTTGAAAGCTTTTGCAAAAAGCATGGAACGCATCTGGTCTCACATTCCAAACAGGCATGAATTTAAATTGCAGCTGCATGTAGATGGTCTACCTCTGTTTAAGAGTTCCTCCGTACAGTTCTGGCCGATCCTTGGCTTGCTACAGGGTGTTGTGAAAAAGCTAGTTGTCATTGCTCTGTTTTGTGGTGTCTCAAAGCCAAGTTGTCTGGTTGCATATTTACAAGATCTTGTCACTGAGTAGCAAGAACTAAGCAAAGGATTCTTTATCAAAGGGAAACAGTGCTTCTTGAAGCTCACCTCTGTCATCTGTCATGCGCCAGCAAGAGCTTTCATTAAAGGAACAAAAAGTCATACTGGTTACTCAGGTTGTGACAAGTGTGTCCAAACAGGTGTTTATCTTAAACACAGGATGACATTTCCAGAAGTTGATAGCCCACTCCGGACAGATCTGTCTTTCGAAATGATGTCCGATGAAGACCATCATATGACAAAGTCACCATTAACCGATGTAGGTATAGGCATGGTGTCATGCTTTCCTCATGATTACATGCACCTTGTCTGTCTTGGGGTAGCACGTAGACTGTTGGATCTATGGATTGCATCAGGGCCTTTGCTCTGCTGCTTGTCTTCTCGTCAGATGGAGCGTATCTCTAGGGCACTCGTAGGCTTAAGAGGTTTCGTTCCTATGGACTTTGCTCGTAAACCCAGAGGGCTTTCAGAAAGACTCAGGTGGAAAGCCACAGAGTTGCGACAGTTCTTGTTGTACACAGGGCCAGTGGTTCTCCGAAATGTGCTGTCAGATTCAGTCTACAACAATTTCATGTTGTTATCTGTTGCCATTTTCATCCTTGCAAGTCCTTCATTGTCTGCAAATCTTCACGACTTTGCCCACACATTACTTGTGTCTTTTGTCACAGATTTTGGCGAATATGGTCCAGAGTTTGTTACTTACAATGTTCATGGGCTAACCCATCTTTCTGAGGATGTTCGAATACATGGAAATCTGGACCTAACATCTGGATTTCCCTTTGAGGATTATCTAGGTAAGATGAAAAGGATGATAAGAACCCCGCATCATCCACTAGCCCAGGTTATTCGGCGAATCTCTGAAATGGATCCTTTTACAGGAAATGATGAAGCTTCACATGTAAAGAGAAGGTTGCAGAAGGAGCATAACTGTGGCCCACTTCCACCCTCTATGATGAGCATATCAGTGCTTCAGTTCCAGGAGCTTGTCATAGGTGGTACCAAAATTGATGTATCAAGTGAGGGAGACAGATGTGTCAAGATTGGTGGCTGCATTGCTTTGATTGACAATATCCTTCAGTGTCAGGACAAAATATATATCGTCTTCAGAGAATATGAATTAATGGAACCATTTTTTGAGTATCCTCTGAGTTCATGTGATTTGGGCATCTACCTGGTTGGAAAAATCTCATCAAGGCTGAAAACCATTGAGTTATTTGACCATGTTGAGAAATATGTGAGGTTACCAAATCAAGACAAATTTGTCAATGATTTAATTTAGCCCGTTCTTGTGCAGCTTGTTTATTTTAGCTGTGCTCTCCCCTTTTCTTAAAAGGGCTTTGCAAAATTCGTTTGAACTGAACAAAGTTCACTTCAGTTTCATCAAGCTTTTTCCATATGCAATTTGTTCATAATCATCTTATTCTAATGTCTTTCATGTTTTACTTGTTCTATCTTTTTTAAGCAGCTTTCTGAAATTATACTCACACTTGGGCTATCCAAAATGTAAATGATGTTTGTTTCTTCATGGGAACGGATTTGGAGAGATGTCACTGCATCAGTGTCTCACCAATGTATCCTCTGCAGTGAATGGGTGCCGTCAGAATGAGAGACCAAAGAACTGATAAAAACATCACAATAATCCACACCACTCCAGTCCATCAGTTAACATCTGGAGAAGGCAAAAGCTGCATGTTTGTAACAGCTTTTAAGACGTAAAGTCCACTGTTTTGGACTGTTTTTTCTTGTAAACAGTGCTCGATTTGTGCCGATTTCTCTCTTGACTTTTCATTATGGACTCGTATTTCAGCCAGAAGCAGCAGTTTATGTTAAAAATGTCTTAATGATGGATTTGTTTCCTACAAATATGCAGCTTTTGGCTTCACAAAACATTAACTGGTGGACTGGACTGGAGTGGTGTGAATTACCCATGGATTATTGTGATGTTTTTATCTGCTGTTTCACTGCAAAGGATCCATTGATGAGCAAGTGATGTGAAGCTACATTTTTCCAAATCTATTCCCATGAAGAAACAAACTCATCTGCATCTTGGGTGGCCTGGTACAGCAAATAACATATTCTATACAGAGAAAGCCTAAAACTCTCCATACAGTGGACTTTAGTGGTGGCCAAGGATTTGAACGTCCAAAATGCAGCTTCAAAGAGCTCTAAATGATCCCAGCTGAGGAATAAGGGCCTTATGTAGTGAAACGATCGGTCATTTTCAGAAAAAAAAATTATATTTATACACTTTTTTTTTACCACAGCTCGACTTGCTCTAGCTCTGCGATGCGCATCTTCACACATTACGTAATCCTGTTGGAAAGGTCATGCATGTGTGGTTAGTTCTATGTCTTTGGACTTCGGGTAAAAACTCCATCTCATTTTGTCCTCCAAAGTTTTACCTTTTTTGTAAAGGGCATTTGACTTTTTTTTTGCATGTTTTGCTTTGTAAAACACTGGGTCAGTTCTTCCACCTACGTCACGCGTATATGGTTAAAAAGAGTATAAATATTAATTTTTTAAAGAAAATGACATATCGTTTCGTTAGATAAGATCCTTCATTCTTCATCTGGGATCATGTAGAGCTCTTTGAAGCTGCATTTTGGACGTTCAAATCTTTGGCCACAATTGAAGTCCACTATATGGAGAAAAATCCTGGAATGTTTTCTTCAAAAAACTTTATTTCTTTGCAACTGAAGAAAGAAAGACATGATCTTGGATGACATGGGGGTGAGTAAATTATCAGGAATTTTTTATTCTGCAAGTGTACTTTGTCCTTTAAAGGGATAGTTCACCCAAAAATTTTATTCTGCTGTTAATTTACTAATTTGTTGCATAATGACGTATACATGGGCATTAATCTTGGTTTGCCTGTATAGTTTTTATTTTGACTCTAAAATGGATGGTAGCCATTGACTTGCATTTTGTGAATAACCAAGGATCACAATTTCAGCTAAAAATCTTCTTTAATGTTTTGCTGAAGAAAAAAGTAACATATATCTTTGATGGTCTGAGGGTGGGTAAATTAACAGCAAATTTTCATTTTTGGTTAACTATCTGTTAAAATGGGTGTCAGGGCAAAAAACACACAAAAACATGCATGCGTGCCAAAATGTGTTTATACCCGTGTATATACTTGTAAATACTACACTTGTTTCTTTTTTTTCCCCAAACAGACATGTTCAAAATTGTCGAATTTGTTGAGTCACATGAGGTGGAGCTGGTTCCAGCCATTTGGGTGGAGAATGGCCAGTGTTTTTGGCCTAATTCACTGAGGGGTATGGCCCTTCACCAAGACTACTCCTAACTGTGACTGGGAAAGGTGGGAAGTCCGAACAATGTTTTCAACAGGTAAATTTGACATTTTCATGCAAGGTTTCACTTTTTCTGCCACATTATTGTAAACATGACCATGGGCTAATTGTCATGTAATGTGTGATCACAGCATTCTGTGGTCCCTTATGAGATTATATTGTCCACTCAGCAGTATAACAGACCATTGTTAGGCTCAGCACTGTGTTTCCTATGCTGTTTGTGCAATTCTTAAGCTGAGCCTTGCAAAGTACAACATTTTTGTCTGAGTGATCCTGAAGAATTGTTTTGAAAATGTTAAATGCAACTGTATTTTACAGACAGCTATGAAGAGGGCAGGAGGAAGGTTAAAGAGGCAGAGACCTGGTCAGACCTCCAGTCAGACGCAGAAATGTGTGGACAGAAACCACCAAGGCGTAAAATGTACGGATATTTGTTCAGCATGTCACTGGTGCTATTCCTTGATGCTTTCAGGCAGTATTTAAAGACCTATTTTCTGGATGTTTTGTAGAATTAGCAAGAATTTAGCAATTTAGAAGTTTCCATTCCATTTTGATGAATTTAATTTTTTGTTAAAATAGGAAGAGTGTTCGGATTGGCCCACCTGGAGGTTGTTTACTGGACTCGGAGGAGGAGTCTGGCCCACCCCCCAAGCAACTTCTTCCACCTGCCCCCACTCTAAACCTCCCTGCAGTCATCCCAAACACCACTTTCACCCCTGTTCCCACCACCACTTTGCCAGGCAGCCGATGGACGATGTGCCATGTGAGTGTATTATTTTGCTTTCGGTTTAACTTTCTTTTGTAAGTATTTAATTTGTTGGACTTTTTCCTCAATTCACTTAACACAGTGTTCTTTTATAGCGCTGCGGAGTTGTCAGACGTTCCGAATTGCCCCCCAGCAGTCATCAGAACCAGGTTGGTCCAACAGTGATTTCCACTCACTCATCTTATAACAAGTTTATTGGTTATTAATAAGACTAAGGATGAAGGACTTGTCCACACTAATACGTTTTCGTTTGAAAACTTATCTTTTTCTCTCCATTTTGGCCTTCTGTCCACACTGAGACAGCGTTTTTAATCAAGGAAAACAGAGCTTTTTGAAAATGCTCTCCAAACTGGATAAATTTGAAAACGCCGTTTTCGTGTTGTAGTGTGGACTGTGAAAACGGAGGCTTTTGAAAACGATGACGCATGTTTAGTCATGTGACGCATATTGTACCAATAGATATCCGTGTTTATACCAGTATTGTGCCTGTTATGTGCTATGCACTTTCACACTATTGCTACAGATGTGTTACTTTCTACACTTTTCATATCACAATCCTGCAAAGATGAAAGAGAATTTACTCGCAATCGCTATTTGCGGCAAAACATGAGGGCAGTTGCGTTTTAGATCAGACATTCAGTCGTGAGTGAGTGCGAACTGGACCTGTGAATGGTGAGTTATTTTCGCAAATTAAATAATCCTGTCAGAATAACTGCATGAAAACGTATCTTGTCTGTATCCTCTCAGTGAGCTTTTTTGAGGCTTTACACATGCGCGGAAAGCGAATTTAACGTTTTCTGATGTTTCAGTATGGATGAGACACTTTTGGAAAACGCTTGAAAATGCTAGTGTGGACGGAAAGCATTTTAAAACAAAAACGCCGTTTTCAAATGCATCCGTATTAATGTAGACGTAGCCGAAGTTGTACAGTTTTGTAGTGTTATTGTAAAATATTGTAAATGTCTTTATCATAGCCCTGCTGAGGGAGGTTTTAACAAAATTAGAGATGGTGCTGGACCAACAATCCACCATCCTCAGATTGCTGCAGCTGCGGGAGGACCAATGCCAGCTGTTGGACATTGAGGAAGGTTTGCTGCCCCTGAAAGACCTGCCACAACTGCTCAGCCTTGAGCAAAGGATACAGCAGAGCCCAGATTACAAGCAAAAGCTGGTGAGATTTTTTCTTTCTTTTTTTTTTTTAAACAATTGTTTCCACAATTACACAGCTACTGAATTTTTTTTTTCTCTAACTGATACACATAAACTAGGGGTGTGAGGATACGCTCTCTGGAATCAATATTGTCAAAATTCTTGGGTACTGAATTGATTTGCAATTGACCATGTACTAACCATACCAGGCATGGGCAAACTTGGTCCTGGAGAGTTTAGCTCAACCCTAATCAAACACACCTGAACAAGCTAATCAAGGTCTTCAGAACTACTAGGGCTACAGGCAGGTGAGGTTTTTTTCAGGGTTGGAGCTAAACTCTGCAGGAGATCGGCACTCCAGGACAGAGTTTGCCCATGCCTGATACAACCATTTAAATTGCACATAAGACAGTTTTTATATCAACCTTTCTTTAGTAATATATTTGTTCTACTCTAATTCATTGTTGAAATATACAAATTTAAACAGCGGATATAAAAAGTTTTGTTTCTTTTTTATTCTGTTTCAGATAAACTGGTTGGGGCTTATTGGTGGGGCGGATGTGCGTGACTGCACCTGGCGCATATTGAAGAGGGTGATTGCCAACTCCCTGGCGAAGAACCTTAATTGGAGAGGAGTCAATGGAAAGACTTCAGTTGCCACTCTTCAACTCAGAGAGGTTGTGATTGGTAAGGAGACAGTATATCTGTTCACATACAGAGTTAGCTGTTTCTGTATCAGATATGAGTAAATGCAGTTCTTTACAATCTCTAATACGCATTATTATATATTATCATTGTTTAGGTCACTTTATCAACTCCTTTCACACAGTATGCACAACAGCAGCTTGGCTAAACTGAGGATCATTTTTCATTACTTTGAGACGATATGCATTCTGGTTTTACTTCTTTCAATTTATATTAATTCTTTCCTCTTTCTCTCAGACGCGAAAACCATCAAACCTAAATTACAGGTTTCTCGCTCTTTTCAAAACTGATAAGTTCAAAGCTGACATAATACAAAATTGAATAAGACAGAAATTTGCTACATTTCTACAGTAATACCATATTGAAATATATTCCAAATTCCCCAAAAAAAGAAAGAAATATTATCAAAACTATTTATTACTGCTGAACATCTACACACATGGCTTTAAACTAATACTTTTCTACACCTGCCAATGGACTTGAGAACATTTACTGGCCATAACTTTGTTTTTTTTTTTTTCTTTTTTTTTTGATGTGCCATGATATAGTATGCGCATAATTTAATTAAAAAAAACAGGCTAAACAAATTGATGAAACATATAAGTTCAATTGTTATTATTATAATTACATTTTTCTATAATTATTATTATAATTTAATCAATCAATCTGATTTATTATAACAATTATTTAAAATAATATATAAAATAAATTAAAATAATATAATTTATTAATGATAAAATTAAACAAATAAGTAAAGAATTGTCATTATTACCATAAATATTAGTTTTGTCATTTTACTGTATTATTATTATACTGATTAAAATATTAAAATGATATTTCATATTAATAATAAATTATTTAATCAATCTGAATATTATAATAATTATTAGTGCTGGGAACTTCCAAAATAATAGTTTTTGTTTACATAATATATGTGTGTGTAATGTGTATATTTATTATGTGTATATATAAATAAATGCACACACATGCAGTATATATTTTTGAAAAATATTTCCATGTATTTATTCATAATTTTTATTATATAGAAATATATTTAATATGCAAACATAACATATTTATGTGTGTGTGTATATACATAATAAATATACACAGTAAACACACATATAATATGTAAACAAAAACTTTTATTTTGGTTGCCTTTAATTGTGATTAATCATTGCCCAGTACTAATATTTATATGATTACAGTGCAGGCTTTGCGTTTTGATATTTGTACTAAACGTATTGCTTTCTCTCAGACATTGTATGAATTGGACAACAACGATTTTTACTCGCAATGGGCACTTGACAGACAGGTTTTTTCATTTCATTGCCATTTATAAAAAGGAGAATCGTAAGAATAATTTTGCATTGCAATGAAAAACATGGATCACTCCATTAACTGCAGTTAATTCTAAACGATAGTGTTATTCTTGCTTTAAGAACTTTTACAAAAAACAACAAAAACCTTGTGTAATGCCTCCTGTGGGTAGTGGTTTGATGAGACAAAGTTTGTTTGCTTGGTGACAAATTTTGTGTTTACATAGCACTTGCATATTATTGATCTGTTGGTATTGATTGCTTCTATCGTCCTCTTCGTAAGTCGCTTTGGATAAGAGCATCTACTAAATGACTACATGTAAATGTAATGTTTGCTATACATAACGTGTTCTGGTAGTTTGGTAATGCATTTTGAATCTGAAATTTACTGCGCCAAGCTGAAAGTTGGTTAGCAAAGTGTTGGAAGAGTTTTGATAAACTGACCCAAGTATTGAGAAATGTGTAAAAAACTAAAACAAAAACATGCTAATAGAACCAAAGTATAAAAATATGCAATCTACACCACTTAATTGCAGTGCTGCAGATTTAAAGTTTCTGTTCTTTTGATTCAGCTTAGAGGTCCAAGTTTGACATACTGATTTTTGGTCACACGTTCATCACACAGAGTTCATCAAAATGTAAATTTAGAATGCAACAAAATTTTCTTGAGCTTGCGTTTACTGTTTCCCACATTTGTATACATGTAAATGGAAGTCAATAGAATGAAAAGTGCTTTGTGACCAGCCAATAACACTAGCACAGTTTGACTCTCAACAAACACATTTTATCACTCATAGAACAATGAGAAGCATAACACAATTTATTATTTTTAAAATGTATTTATAAAACAAGAAGGAAACTCCCTACTGATTAGAATTTACTGCAGTATATGTTACATGGTCCATGTTCACATACATTACAGTACAAAATTATTACTAAGTTTGTATAAATGGTAATGAAATTGAAAGGCTTCAATTCTTTTATTTGTCTTTTTAGATTTGGAATATATTTCAAAATGGTATAATTGTAGAAATAGCAAATTAATGTTTTATTCAGTTTTGTATTATGGTCTTTGAATTTAACAGTTTTGAAAAAAGTATGTAAATATGCAAATTGATCTGTATTTACATATAAGGTGTAAGGTGGAGGTGATTGCATCTGAGTGAAAGAGAAAAAAAAAAGAATTCATCTGATCTAGTCATATAAAAGATCTAGTCTTTGAATGTACAGTGCCCTCCACTAATATTGGCACCCTTGGTAAATATGAGCAAAGGCGGCTGTGAAAATAAATCTGCATTGTTTATCCTTTTTATCTTTTATTCAAAAAATTCACAAAATTCAAACCTATCATTGAAGTAAAACAATTGAAAGTGGGGGGGAAATCTCATTGTGAAATAAATGCTTTTTCTAGTTCATGTTGGCCACAATTATTGGCACCCAATTACTGCAGTGTAATTTTTCCCAGGGTAACAGCTCTGAGTTTTCTCCTGTAATGCCTGAAGAGTTTGGAGAACACCTGACAAGAAATCAGAGACCATTTTCTTCATGCAGAATCTCTCCAGATCCTCCAGATTCACTGCTTCTTCTCTTCAGTTCACCTCACTCATTTTCTACAGGGTACAGGTCAGAGGACTGGGACAGCCATGGTAAAAGATTCATTTTGTGCTCAGTGACCCATTTTTGTGTTGATTTTGATGTTTGTTTTGGATCGTTGTCTTGGTGGAAGATCCAAACATGGCCCATTATAAGATTTCTAACAGAGGCAGTCAGCTTTTGATTTTTTTTATCTGTTGGTATTTGATAGAATCCATGATGCTATGCATCTAAACAAGATGTCCAGGACCTCCAGCAGAAATATAGGCAGACAACATCAAAAATACAGCTGTATATTTCATTGTACACATGGGGTGCTTTTTATCCCCGTGTTCACCAAACCCACCTTGAGTGTTTGCTGCTAAAAAGCTCATTTTTTAGTTTCATCTGACCATAGAAGCCAGTGCCATTTGAAGTTCCAGTCGTGTCTGACAACTGAATATGCTGGAATGAGCTAGGAGAATCTTTCTTGAAACCCTCCCAAACAACATGTGGTGATGTAGGGGCTGTTTGATATAAATTTTAGGTTTCTCACTCTGAGACTCAGCTATTTTCTGCAATTCTCCAGCTGTGGTCCTTAGAGAGTCTTTATCCATTCAAACTCTCCTCCTCACCGTGCATTAGGACGATATAGACACACGTCCTCTTCCAGGCAGATTCATAACATCTTTCTGTTGATTGGAAATTCTTAATTATTGCCCTGATGGTAGAAATGGAGATTTTCAATGCTTTAACTCTTTTCTTACAGCCACTTTCTAGTTTGTGAAGCTCAGCAATCTTGCTCTGCACATCAGAAATATATTCTCTGGTTTTGCTCCTTGTGATGGATGATTAGGGGAGTTTGGGCTTTGTGTTCCTCATATTTATAATCCTGTGGAACAGAAGCCATGGCTGGATAATCTCATGCTCCTAGTCACCCTAGAGTGCTCAAACATGTAAATATGAATGAATATACTTCAGAGATATTTAACTCATAAGAATTTCTAGGGGTGCCAATAATTGTGGCCAACATTCATTGGAGAAAAACATTTCATCATGAGATTTTCTCTCCACTTTCAATTGTTTTATTTCAATGATAGGTTTGAATTTTGTGAATTTTTTGAATGAAAGATCAAATTGATAAACAATGCAGATTTATTTTCACAGCCACCTTTGCTCAGATTTACCAAGGGTGCCAATATTAGTGGAGGGCACTGTATTTTGAAAGCAGTGATAACCAAAGTACTGAAAAATGGTTCCTAGGTATTGTAAATTTCATAGAGACCTTACAATATGTATTACTTTATTTCAAAGCTGCAGTTCAGAGGAACCCCATCACAGCTAATGCTGCTGGAATGGAGGTCGAGGGGACCATAAAGAGGTGGCTCCAGCTGGCAGCTGATCGAGAGGGCGAGCGCAAGAGAAGACTTTTCCAGAGGGCAATCGTTTAAAGTTTATGTGCTTGTGTCTGTGGTGGTTGGTTCATGAGAGAGTGATTTTTGTTCTTTATTACAAAATTTTGTAAATTAATTTTTGTTCTAAGTGTTTAATGTTAAACAAATATATTTTACTTTTGTTGTATTATTTTGTTTTTGATATTATAGAGTATTTGTTAATATGTTATAAATTGTTAATGTATTTGTTCATTATTTTAATAAAATCATTTAAAACATTTATATGGTTGATTTTTGTGTTTCCTTGCTAAATTGAAGTATGTTTGGCAGTTTCTGGGCCACATTTGACCCGGGGACCAAGCCGACTCTCAGCCAGAACTGTCTTACAGTGTCTGGGCCAGACCTGGGCCACATAAAACAATAAGTCTTTTTACAGGGTGTGGGCCGCATCTGGGCCAGAGGAAATTGTTTGTGTCTGTTTTCAGTGTGTGGGCCAGAACCAGAGCAAGGGTGCGGCCCAGAGGTGGGCCAGACAAATTTTGCTATCTGGGTTATGATTATTCAAATATATTTAACCTTGTCATTGTGCTTTTTTCTGTGTATGTAATCTCATACTTCGATGTACGCAAACTCATATTTATGTTTTCCTTTTTTTTTGTTTTGTTTTTTTTTGTTTGTCATTATTCATAATCAGGATTGTTTATTGTAAAAGATACAACCATCTTCCCCTGGTCTTGTATGCAATTATAAGTTGTGCAATAAATTTTTTTTAAAAAAAGATAAAAGGGAGAGGTGCACTAACACCTCATAGCATCAGTAACTTGACAACCCTACCTAGTACTGTTTTCCTCAGCCTTTGCAGTGTTTACAATGTCTGCGTAAAGGAGATGTTGCTCGAAGATCTCGCCTTTGGAGAAGACTGTTTAATTTATACTGGAAAAATGTAAGTATTACCAAAGACTATAGAATACCCTTAAAGAGACTTTGGTATTACTCCTTAAAGATGCTTACCCCAGAATGCATTAGTAGCTATTACTAGCTATTACCAACACTACAATAATAATGATAAATGCTGACCAATATATACATTTTATTTTTACTGAAAATTGTTTTAGTAAAACAAGTAAAATGTAATTTTTGCCATATGCCATAGGTTTGCATGAGTACACTAGACAAATGCAGCCAAAGTGAATGCATCTCAATTTTCATTCAAGCAATGAATTAATGCATAAGTTAATGACATAGGCTAATTATATTTTATTTGCTGACAACAACAGGAAACATGAATAAATGAGTAAAAGAATGAATAAAAGTAACAATCACAATAAACACATACAAGTCAACAACACATAAAACAAAGCTTTATTCAAACTTATTGTTCTAACAATTATGTATTTACAGATGGTGAACCCCACATCCTTCTGCTATCTCAACACAGCTGTGCCAGTTCTGCAGCTGACCACCATGCCCACCTTCACCTGTCTTTGCCGTCCATCACATCCCTCATTGAGGCTGTGAGACTGGAATCTGATCATGGATGGGAAAGAGACATTGAGGCTATCGTTTCCTGAGTGCGCAGAGAGGATGAGGAAGACCATGATCATGGCCCCTGAGCCACACAACCTTGAAGCAAGAGTGGGAGAACATGTGCGGGAGAATCTGGCTATCGTTATGTCTGCTCCAAACATTTGTGTGCCTGCTCTCCATGAGCACGACTCTCTGTAAAACATTTAAAGAGAGTAAAACTTGAAACTTTGAAGCCTCTGAAACTCGGGTTTCGTTGACTGATGTTGTATGAACAGAAATCAGCAGGACAAACTTGACCAAAACCACATCCTCAGTGTCTTTTGGTCTTTCTCTAGATGCTCTCGCTGGCTCTGGGGGTCACTGAGGAGGAAGAGACCACAGCAGCATCCGGTCCAGATGAGGCAGTAAGGGCAGGTGGAGTGATGGAGCGTCTCATCCATGGCACTGGATCATTTCCAGGACGCTGCTGTGGACTTCTCCATCCTCACCAGTCTGCAGACATTTCAGATCCTGCAAAGATGCACAAACACAATACGAAAACAGTCTTTTTAACAGCACGGTGTCATTTGATTTCTGTATTAGAAGTAACAAAATGATCTTACTTTATATTTTTGATTCAGGTTTCCCACCTGTTTTTCTCACAAATGCTGCCATCACCTTTCCTTGCAGGTCCTGCTCCACCACAGAAGATCTGCAGCAAATGCACAGGAATCAAGAATCAGAAAAGTGCTGTAATAACTCTGTTTGAAATTACAATAATTAAAATAAACTACAACTTAAGATTTAAACGATGTTTTATTGATGTCTGTAGTGTACTCACTCAAAGCCTTTGATGGCAGCATTCCTTCATCAGTCACTCTTCACCGGATAAACACACGTGTGTCTCATCTGTCCCTGTAACATCCAGACAAGATTCAGTCACCTCTGTGATTTATCTGCTCAATACTGCATTTACATGGTGAGGTGATGTGTTAACTCTATTTTTATCCAACACAAATATTCATCAGTTTATCAACAGACTAATAATAGACAAATAAAAGAGATAACGCACGTTTAGTAACTTCATGTAGATGTGTTTATATTTACATTACTTACATTCATGTAAAGCAGTGTACAACAGTGAATTCTACATAACACAAATACATCACTCACTCAGATGTCTATTTCATGTCTATTAGATGTGCTCATATGCAATTCTTTTAGAGCATTTTCCTGTCACATATTAAATAGACATTTAGTAATCGTCTTTAAGATGTATATGGTTTATGTAAATCCACTCTGGTGACGTATGTGTGCTACTGCAGCTCCCCTGTTCGCTTTACATAATAAAACGTGTTTTTACCGCAAAATCAGAAATATACTGTACTGTTTAGCGTTTACACCTTAAGCAATTCAACAGTTTGCTCAACAGTAACAAACGCGATTTTAACACAAGGAACCGTATTTTGGTTTGTAATACTCACATTCGTAAACACCCTCGTCGCTGTTCTCTGCCCTGTACGATGATGACGTATCCTCTCCCGTTGCCTCCTGGGATTGAAAAGTGTCCATCGATGAACACTTCAGAATCTGGGCTGAAGCAGTAGGACATCCGGGGATTTCTCGCCTACTCCTTTATGAATACTTAAGTTTACGAACGTACTTCTTTCTTCACGTACCCTTTTTCCCTACTATATAGTAGGTGAGTAGCAGGGCCGTGCAGAGACCTTTGGAGGGGCAGGTGCTCAAAGTATAAAAGGGGCACATGGAACACGGTTTTTAATAGGGTTGTGCTCCTCGCTGATATGTGTATCGAAATGGATGCTTCTGTATTGATACGCCTTAAAATGCCATAGCGCAGGTTTGAAAAAGAAACAGAGAACAGAAAAGACCATTTTAAGTTTAAATGTTAAAGACATTTTTTGCACCTCATAATTACTCTGGAATGATATTATTATTATTATTATTGTTGTTGTTGTTGTTGTTGTTGAGTTTACAGGGTATGGTGGTTTTGCTGTTGTAATCACTACTGTTGTTGTTGCTGTAGAAAACAATATTCCTGTCTTATTTAAAATAGAATTCTATTCTAATCCTGTTCTGAATTTATTATTTTTTGAATGATAATGATTATAAAAACAGGATTGATAAGTATAATTTGGAGGATGAGAAAATCAGTACAAGCCTGTTTTACCAGTGCTGTGATAATTATTTTTAAGGCACTCTATGTTTTTTAAATAAATACTGAATTAATAATAGTTCAAAGTATGAATAGTTTTTAGTCAGATAACATAAAAAAGACAAGACACCTCGACACGCTTTAAACTTTTCCCAATTAAACAGCAAGAACGAAAGAGAACAAGCACCTTTTTTTATTGCTGTGTAGAACTATGTTAGCTGCATTTTTAATATTTAATATTAATTTTAATAAAATGTAAATTCGTCCCCCGCACTTTATTCAAGCTCGAGCAGGTGTTTTCACAGAGGTTTCTAGATTTAAATCTAGATTTAAATTGAAAGAGACATGACCTGACGTTTTATTCGTGTCCAAAATGAGATGTGAATATCAGGAGAGCTGAACACTCTCGTGCAGTGCATGTTTCATTCATACTCGAAGCCAGAGGGCGCTCTCGCGCAGAAACTTTTGACGTATGGACAAACTCACGTTTTTACTGATGAAACGTGAAGACAATAAACACACGATTGCGAAAATATATGGTTTATGTGTGCTTTTCAAGTTATTGTCAGGTAATAAATAAATAAAATATATGAAAAATGCAGTACTGATTGACGCATCATTTAGTATAGAAACTATAAAATATATTTCCTGAATTATTCTGTGATTAAAAATGGGAAAAGGGTGTTCGTAGCAGCCTTTATAAACAAACTCCACTTACCGGCACCCGCGGACGTTACTGAAGGCATCCTAAAGGCGTGAGGGATCGTCCCGGATGAGATCGTCAGGTGAGATCATCATGTGGATAATTTAATTTACGGCTAAACTATTATTAACTAATTTTACTAATAGTTAGATTGGGCAGGCCTTCACAAAAGGGTGTTTAATTACAAAAAAAAATAAAATAAATGCTTTGACAAAAGGGCACTTTGGCCATCGAGGGGAAAAGGGGCAGGTGCTCAAGCACCCACCGCCCCTCTGCGTGCCTGTGGTGGTGAGCATAAAGGACGCAACTTAAGTATACGTACGTCTGAATCTCGCGAGAATGTGCACTCGCCCACTAATTCTCGCCTACTCTTTTATGCATACTTATGTTTCAAACATACTTATTCGCTCGCCTACTGCTTTTTGCCTACTATATAGTAGGAAAGTATGCAATTTCGAACGCAGCGAGAGAGTCAATGAACCTGCGAACCGTGACAGTACCCCCTCCCCTAGGAGTGCCTCCTGGCAGGAGAATTAACCGGAGCAGGCGGATTGGGAAACGTTATACAGGGCTCCAAACTGCGACTAAACCGGTCGCATCTGCCACCAAAAATATTAATTTGCGAGTGAAGATTTTGCTGAAGTCGCCACTGGCGACTATATATATTTACATGTTATGACTTAAAAATTTTGCATGTAATGCCTTTTTTCCTGATTGTTTTGCGATCACATCTTTTGTTTGTTATGTTCACGTATTAAACTGAGACGATGCGCATCAAAGTTTTAGTGGAAAAAAGAGTTTCAAACAGTCCTCGTCTCTGCAGCACAGCAGCATTGACGGCACACCTGCTAAACGCATCTCAGTTGTGCAGCAGGAGAGAGATTCTTCATGCACAACTTAAACAAACTACAACAAGTAAAGCTGTCAGCTGTGTGGATATTGGCAATTATAATAATTACTAATACGGCTTTTTCTTATCAAGATCTTAGTCTATATTCTGTGTTCTGTTAATGCGTGAACTTCATATTTTTAGCGCACTTGCCGTCCAGTAATCGCAAAAAACTTTGTGCTTTGTTACTTTTTAATAAACAAAGTATCAGCTTTAAATTATGCAAATTCATAACAAAATTCAAACAATAAATGCTGGTTTTGGCGCTCTTTAATTCGGAAGGCGATCGCTTTGATGCCTCAGTTCAAGCAACGATGGATCATTATATCTTTCTCTTTGCTACTGGTACGCAATGAACATGAATTATGTCAAAGGTAGGCATTTGCTAGAGTGCCTGTAGTACAACTTAATGAAATGTCTCATGTAAAAAGCTTCTTCAGTGTTTCAAATTGCAGAAAACATATAGCGTGTAAACATTACGTCTTAATACATTTGCACCTCGAATAACCATTAGGCATCCATAAGCTCATCAGTCAGCTAGAATAATAACTATAAAGGAGCATTTTGCTATATTTATCACGCTATTGCATATTAATATTTTACTTAACATGTTGTCTACAAGATTCAACTCAATAAAATTGCATTTTTACTAATGAAAAAAACAGACTGAATGTGAAAGACATATCAAAGTCCCTTTCAGTTTTTGGACATATGACAGCATTTATAGCATGCATTGAGGAGGAGCTGAACCTCCAGTGGCCAAGTGTTGCTTATGGTCCATGATATTGGTACAGATTCTGTGTAATCAACAGTTCTTTGTGACTGTATATTTCAAGTTGGAAAAGACATTTAGTTCCCACTTTAAGTGAACCTTAGTTCCCAGGTCATCTACAAGATTGATTAAAATGCTGATAAAGTCAAGAAAAGATGAGACATAAACACATGATTGAAATGTTAAAATGTAATTATATAAATAAAATAAATAAATAAAACGTTTATTCTGTGGTACCTAACAAAATAATTTGGCGCCTAAGTTTTTTTCTTATAGGAGCCAATGGCTCCTTACTCGATTTTTTTGTCTGGAGCCCTGTTATAGTTTGCTCAGAAAAAAAAAGGAAATCCCCGCTGCAGTTTCAGAGCGTCGCTGTTTAGCCATTGGATTGACTGGTGATTGGATTTCGCGTTTCTCCGAGCGGGGGAATGTTCGCGTGGTGAGACCGTGTAGTCCACAGTGATGGAGATTGAGCGTGAGTGTTTATTTATTCATTCTGTTCATTTACTAGTTGATTATCGTATATTATTAGTGGTGCAACGGATCACAAAACTCACGGTTCGGATCATACTACGGATTTTGAGTCACGGATCAGATCATTTTTCGGATCAGCAAAAAAAGTTTGCTTTTCAATTATTACTAAAAGCTTACTTTTCATATACCCCAGCAGAAACTACTGTTGTGTAATTTAGCTTTAAATTATAGAAATTATATTATCTTACTAAAAAGAGAATGCATAATCATGGAAGTAATCAGTATACTGAATAATGTGTTTAATTAGTCTAAAACTGAATATCTGAATATAGACTGTGAGTTTACATGAGCAGTGTTGAAAATTTCCATTACCAAATATCAGGTGATTTCCGGAGAATTACATCAAGAAGGATGAAATCACCTCCAACCAATGGGAGGCCATACATTTTAAAATGTGCAACTGGTAAATTCCACTATTGAAAAAATTAGAAAGGTTACAACTTTGCTACTTTGTTAAAGAGAGTGTATAAAACATGAAGCCTGAACAAGCAGACTAGATGCAGTGGAGTGCGGCTGTCTTCTAAAGCACATTGCTCTGTATAATAAGAGTCTTCCCTTTGTACCCTGAAACTCACACTGCTTTCCAATTTTGGGCTTCTCTGACTCTTTTCAATGATCCCGGACAACCGCCTCTGGGTGACAAGTGTATCTCTAAATCAGCCCCTGCTGAAAAGTCTGTGTGTAAACATTTATGGAGATAAAAGGGATTTCACCTTCTCCACCACCGCCATAAACTGTGGCCTCTTTAACTCTGTAGTGTGTTTGCCATTGTTGATCAGGGGTGGACTGGGACAAAATTTCAGGCCGGGAAATCTCACACTCATCCAGGCCATCCCAAACACCACAACAACTCTGAAACACGGACAACCCTATTTTTTGTATGGCCATCACATTAAAGGAAAAAAAAAAAAAAAAAAAAAGTTTAAATCCTTAGGGCTGGGGACATGCAAAATAAATCCTAATACTGAACATGAGTCATATTTTTCCCTTACAAAATTAACCTTGATTTTTTTCCCCTTACAAAAAACAGTAACCATGTTTTTTTTTGGCAAATGGATTACCATTTATATTTAGTTTTACTACATATTCCTTGGTTAAACTATGGTTAATGTAGCAAAACCATGTTAATTTGTGGTTACCATGGTTTAAAAATAGTAACCATTGTCTTTGGATTTATAATAAAACCATTGTTAATTTTCGTAAGGGTTGTGTTGTCTACCCTATAGCTCCCTCTAAACCTGTTATAAAATGATTATTTGTCTGTTAAATTACTACTGTAACTTTACAATAGACAATAATGATGTCCTTTAGCAGTATTTTGAGTGACGAGTAATGGCCTGCTATGGCTTAACTATGTAAACAAAGACAAAACAACAGTAGCCTATTTACAGATGAAACTAACCTGCACTTAAAAATCCTGAACAGTAGTTTTGCTTCTCTGCTCCACCAGGGCGCTTCCTCTCAAATCCCTCACATTGATTTACTCTGATCTTTGGCAGAGGCACGGAGCGGGTGCGAGCCGAAGCATTGCCAGTCACGACTAACCAATTCATGATTGATTAGAGATTTACTATCAAATGGTGAATTTGGAAATAATCGCTTTAGTACATTCGGCAGGCAATTATAAAATAATAATAATAATAATAAATTAATAAAAATAAAACTAGGGCAGTGGGCTAAATCGGCTGCCAGGCCCAATGGCCAGTCCGAGTCTGGACAGAATATCTGGACCACATTTGTTTTGACAAGACACTCTGTGAAACTGCACACAAGCTACATTGTTGCCTCAGTTTTGCCAGTCTTTTTATTTGGCTGATGTTGGAATTTGGAAGATGTCACCACCATTTGTCTCATATTTGTTGAGAGTTAGAATGTAGGATCTACTGGAAACGAGCTTTATAACACATTAGCAGCTGCGTTTGAAAGCTAAAGGTGCATCTCAATAAATTAGAATGTCGTGAAAAAGTTCATTTTTTCTTGTAAGTTATTTCAAAAAGTGAAACTTTCATATATTTTAGATTCATTGCATGTAAAAGTAAAAGATTTCAAAAGTTTTTTTTTGTTTTAATTTTGATGATTAGAGCTTACAGCTCATGAAAGCCAAAAATCAGTATCTCAAAATATTAGAATATTTACATTTGAGTTTCAATTAATGACCATCCCTACAGTATAAATTCCGGGTATCTCTTGTTCTTTGAAATCACAATAATGGAGAAGACTGCTGACTTGGCAATGATCCAGAAGACGAACATTGACACCCTCCATAAAGAGGGTAAGTCACAGAAGGTCATTACAGAAATGTGTGGCTGTTTACAGAGTGCTGTATCAAAGCAAAGTTGACTGGAAGGAAGAATTTGGGTAGGAAAAGGTGCACAAGCAACGGGGATGACAACAAGCTTGAGAATACAGCCAAGCAAAGCTGATTCAAACACTTGTGAGAGCTTCACAAGGAGTGAACTGAAGCTGGAGTCAGTGCATCAAAAGTCACCACACTCAGACGTCTTCAGGAAAATGGCTACCAAGCCACTTCTGAACCAGAAACATCGTCAGAAGCCTCTTACCTGGGCTGTGGAGAAAAAGAACTGGACTGTTGCTCAGTGGTCCAAAGTCCTCTTTTCAGATGATAATTTTTGCATTTCATTTGGAAATCAAGGTCCCAGAGTCTGGAGGAAGAGTGGAGAGGACAGAATCCATGTTGCTTGAAGTCAGTGTGAAGTTTCACAGTCAGTGGCGATTTGGGCTGCCATGTCTGCTGGTGTTGGTCCACTGTGTTTTCTGGAGTCCACATTCATGTGACCGTCTACCAGGAAATTTTAGGCAACCATGCTTCCTTCTGCACAGCAAGCTTTATGGAATGCTGATTTCATTTTTCAGCAGGACTGGCACCTGCCCACACCACCAAAGGTACCAAAAGCTGGTTCAATGACCATGGTGTTACTGTGTTTGATTGGCCATGACTCGCAGCCTAGACCCCACAGAGAATCTATGGGGTATTGTCAGAAAGGAAGATGAGAGACACTGGTTAACAATGCAGATGACCTGAAGGCCTCTATCAAGCCTGGGCTTCCATACCACTTCAGCAGTGCCACAAACTGATCACCTCCATGCCACGCGAATTGAGGCAGTAATTAAACCAAAAGGAGCCCCTACCAAGTATTGAGTACATATACAGTAAATGAACATACTTTCCAGAAGGCCAACAATTCACTAAAAATGTTTTTTTTATTGGTCTTATGAAGTATTCTAATTTGTTGAGATAGTCAATTGGTGGGTTTTTGTTAAATGTGAGCCTAAATCATCACAATTAAAAGAACCAAAGACTTAAACTACTTCCGTCTGTGTGCATTGAATTTATTTAATACACGAGTTTCACAATTTGAGTTGAATTACTAAAATAAATGAACTTTTCCACGACATTCTAATTTATTGAGATGCACCTGTATTTATAGTGTGTGATTGGAGCATAATCTCATCAATGGTAAAGTAAATATAAAATATCATAACCACCTATTCAGCAATAATTTTTTTGATTAAATGCCAGTCATATTATAGCCAATGAACATAACAGTAGTCATTCCAAAGTATTGTATAGAAAAATATTGAACATAGACTTCAATATGTGGAACATGAGAATATACAGTAAAAGACTAATTACAAATAAAAAAATAAATAAAAGAAAAGAAAAAGGAAAAAGGTATGAGATCATCATACAAATAGCGTAAAAGATTCACATACAGACCTAGTGTGTTTTGCTTTACTGTTTTACTAAATCTATTTTTAACTTTTTAAAGCACAGGTTGAAAATTAAGCTGACCCCTTTTCTTTTCATCTTTCCATACTTTGATTCCTAAATAGGTACACCTAGGCTGCGTTCCACTCCACTTTAAGACACGCACTCGTGAACTTCCCTAAGCACTTCCCCTCAGAGGAATCCTCACCAGACACTTCTTCATTCTGAAGTGCGTTCCACTTCGTGAAGTGGACGGGGGAAGTTTATATGGACAGACCCTCAACCCCTCGATTTTGACTGAGGGAATGATTCTGGTTCATATGCACACTTCAGGCCGCTCCATAGACCAAAATACAACACGATTATGACGTCATCGCAGATCGCATTTAATTTATCCCCACCCCAAACAGCTCTGTACTATATAATTTTTTTTTTTTTTTACATTTATAACAGCCCAAGCATACCTAAATACATATATAGAATGCTGCACCAAACAAATTTGTAAGGGGAAAACATAAACAATAAATCAACTCCATAGTGGATTCTAAGTGATCAAGGGCTTAGGACGTTCCAGTTCAGCCCATTGTGAGTAGTGGGCACTCATGCAACATAATCAATGACGTACATCCTAGTTGGAGGGAATTTTGCGAGTGAAAGGCATAAAAAAATGTACTGGAACACAGCCCTATTCAGCACTCAGATTCTCAGTATTTTGACGTAATGAAGCCACAACCACACGCTTTCCACTCGGACAGAGGTCGACACAGCGGACAAGTACATTAAACTGATTTCCTGTTGATTTTAATTCTATTTAACAGTAGGGGAATAGTAGTTGCATCAACTGCAAAACATTGAGTTGAACATGAGTGTCATGTTGTTTTTCCTTTTTGGCAGGTGATCAGTTCTGCAAAACAAACCTTAAAGTTAACAACCTCTCACTGAACACAATGCGGGAGGACATTGAGCGTGTCTTCGGTCTTCTCTGTGAAACAGAATTGTGTAGAGTCATGTTAATGTGACTTACAGGTGCGTACGTTAGTTCATTAAACATACGTGTGTTCTTAAGAATTATATTATAAGCTAATTATATGCACTTAAGTGCTTAATTTGAGCTGGATCCTACCGGATACTGTTCTGGAAAATGTCAGATTTTGGACTTTTGCGTTCCGCTATTTTTTTGTAAAGATCTGGCATTAACAAGTGCATTGTCGTGACAGTGCGTGCGTGGGTGGGTTTATGTAGATGTATTTGGAGCATGATTTGGAGATTATGTATTGGTTCTCAACATAATTTTGACCAATCAGTTTTCTTAAGTTCATAATTGCTCTGGTTGATTGGTGCTACTGCTTAACCCACTCTCTCCAAAAGTTCTGCTGTTGAGTAGCGGAACGTTTGGAGAGAGTGTAATAATACCAAGTAAAATGTGTTACGTCCTAGATATAAGGGCCTAGGGTAAGGGAGTAACAGAGAAAAGTAAACATAACATTGGTTGGGGTGAGTGAGTACCAGTCACCTGCCCCACACAACAGACACGTTAAGTTCCAAAGTCAAGTACTTTATTTACAAAATTCCCAAATGACAAAGTAAAACGCGAAGCAAAATCTTCAGGAAAAAAAACTTCAGGAGGAGGAAAGGCCAAAACAACAAACAAAAGGACCCTCTAACTAGGAGTAAAACTGTTTAAACTTGAGTTAGTTTTACACAGTATCAATCTCTGACAAAACTACATGAGCAACACAAGGCAGGCGAGAGGTACAGCACTCTGGAAGTCGAGCTTCAGTGTATTAGGCATGTTGAACAGCTTTTCAGCTTGCAGCCTCTGCACAGTAACGAGCGGCAGGTGCGAGTGATCACCTTCCTCTCCTCCGCACCTGGTTGAGCAGCAGTGACACACACGGAGCGACACAGAAAGAGAGAGAGAGAGAGCACACAGCAGCACGTAGCATCCAACAATATTATATAGATAAACACGGAACGTAACAAATGAAATATTATAATGTATAAACATCTATACTGTACGTTAGTTCCCCTCACTCCAAAACAAATCATTTAAATGTAACAGTATGCAGAACAGATCAAGAAACTGATATACCAGGCGTTGGGCTCGCGTACCTCTCTCATTCGGCACAAATCCAAATGATTCCATATTCACAATTTATTTGAATGTTAAACTATTAGTTATGATGTAGACTATAGGCTTCACCCGTGTTTGTATATCGACGGGAGGGGAAATCATCTTTACATGCTGCGCAAAAATGTGCTTGGCATAACTGTAGACCAGTTATACTACGGACTCTTCACTGTAACCTTTTATATGTTTGGCTAACTTTAATTTATTTTGATAATGAACAGACTGCGATGACAAGTTTGAATTGCTAGAATATGTGTGCGTGTGTGTGTGAGAGAGATGTGCTTTGAGTGTGTGAGAGGACAGAGAGAGAGTAAGAGAGAGAGAGAGAGTGTGTGAGTGTGTGTGTGAGTGAGTGAGCGAGTGAGTGAGTGTGTGTGTGTGTGTGTGTGTGGCTGAAACATAAAATACTCATTCAGATAAGAGTAAGCCATAATTTGAAAAACCGCAAAGTGTTTACTTTTATTTCTGCACACTCACAATAAAAACAGAGCACTTGTGTTTTAGTAAAATAAAGCAAACAAACAGGATGCACGTTCTGTCATCTAGGTTCTCGGTTTTCTTTCAGTAAACTTGTTTGTGGAGCGCCACGCCTCAAATCTGTTTTATATCTGTTACTTCAGTTATATTTTGCATATTTATACCTTTTATTTATAGACTACGATTGTATTTTATTTTTATGAAAACAAGTTCTGTTATTTTTTAAATGTAACTTACATATGCATTTTCCTTAAATCATTCTGGTGACCCATTTGAAAATCTGTGCCCTGGGCTGTAGTCCATGCAGAAACTTGTAAACGATACTCTTAGTTGTGGCATCACCGTTTAGTGACGTCACTGAATGATCCGGGAAACTGAAGTTGTATTGTCAGTATTGGTCATGGCGCCTTTTAATTGCTGTTTTGGATCCGGCGATTTTTCATTTACAAATTAAGCACTGGTGGGGGGTGGTGTATGTCTATCTCTATTCACAAAAACATACAAAACACAAGATTTTTAAATTTCTTTACCCAAAAACTACAGTAAGGTCAGTGAGCACATCACAGACTTTGGATGGTTTCTAATAAGCATCTTTTCAGCTAAAATCTGTCTTATACACACATCAGAAAAAATAGACTAGTGATCCCAAGTATAAAGACAAATATTCAGTAAATAATAAAAATAAAAATTACAATTAAAAAAAAAAAACATACAATCTAAAAACATCTCTCTCATCATCACAAAGACCCCCAGATAAATATGTAGCAAGTGACACAAATCATATATATCCGGAGTCTATCAAGTAGTAACCAGTGGTGGGCCGTCAGGGGAAGCAGGGCCTTCTCTGCTGGCCCTATAAAAAAATAAAATGGTGTGAAAAATGTTTTTATTGATTATTTAGGTATCATTTTCATTTGTGTATTGGCCACAGAATTGCCTATGATTAGATTAGTTGAGCTGGAACTGGAGTATCCTACATAAAAAAAAGTCTGTGGCCAGCACTAGAGATAGTGCTACTCTTTTGTTGAAAGACGTCACATCTGATTTGTTACGAGCATTAGTGACAGACTCATCAGCCAATCAAATGTTGACGTTCAATGACAGCACACCCTCTGGGTCTAGCTATGTGCCCAGTGTTACCCCCAGCGTTAGTCGGGAATTTCCAAGGTATGAAAGTGAAATTTAACGGGGGAAAAGGCAGTCGCCAGCGCCTCTACACCAGATCTTGTTGCCGATCTACTAAAAATGCCTTATTCAATGCGCTGTTTTTCAGACAAAAGAGAATAACTGAGAAGCAGAGGATCCAAATGCAGGTAAAAAGATTTATTAAACAAAAACATAAAGTAATCCAGGTTTGGCAATGGCAAGACAAGGAGCACACGAAACAGCCTTTACAGGACAACAACAGACGAAAGAATTAGTGATGTCCAGTTTGCAAACGAATTGTTCGATTTAACCGGATCTTCTTAGTGAACCGGTCGAACCAGTTCACCAAATCGGACTGAATCGTTTGAAACGGTTCGCGTCTCCAGTAAGCACTAATCCACAAATTACTTATGTTATTCACTTTTTTAACGTGCCTGACACTCCCTCTGTCTCGAAATAAACCAATATCCCAGAGTTATTAATCTACTCAAACAGTACACTGAGTGAACTGCTGTGAAGAGAGAACTGATGAACACGAGCAGAGCAGCATGTGTGCAGCGAGCCGGTAACGAACGAACACGCCCACTGCTAGAGCGGTTCTCGTTCTCCAGTCAAGAACCGGTTGCAGCGGTTTTCGGATCACCAGTACACTGAACCGAGAACCGTTTCTTTCAGACACGTCCGATTTGAGAATGAGCTGATGATACTGCGGATGCGTGATTCAGCGAACAGTGCCTACTATGACTGACACAGCACGTCTGAACCAAACTAGTTCTTTTGGACAACTGATTCTGTGCTAATGCTGTATGGCGCGGGTAACCGAGGACCTGAATGATGGCAAAATGTAAGTTTATTTAATAACAAATAAATCACAATGGATTATGTATAGTAAGTGGATTATGGTTTCTGTGCTGATGACAACTAATTTATTCACTTTATATCTTCAAGACTTAAATCCTTGTATGCATATTGCTGCCTGAACCTGTATTTGGGTGCTTGTTAAACTTTAAAGATCATGATTATGATTGTTTAACTGACTGAAGTTATGATTACTGACTTTATATATTTGAATGTGTATTTTCATCCTGGCCCGGGATGATAGATTATATTATTACGTCATCGCGAATTACGTCATTATGTTAGGACGTAAAAGAACCGATGAACCGGTACATTGAAACGAACCGTCCGAAAGAACCGGTTCACGGAAAAGAACCGGACTTTCCATCACTACAAGGAACTAATGCAGCATGAGGGGCTATTTATGTCAAACAAAGAGGGTCACATGACAAGAACCAACCAATGAGAAACAAGACACATGACTAAGACAACCAATCAGAACAAGACACATACACTAAGCAGGAATACATGCCCTGTGTTCCATTCGGAAGGGCTCATCCCTATGCCCTAATCCAGGGGTGCCCAATCCTGCTCCTGGCGATCGACTGTCCTGAAAAGTTCAGCTCCAACTCTAATCAAACTAATTAACTAAGCAACTAATTAAGGTCTTCAGGATCGCTTGAAAATTAAAGGCAGGTGTGTTTGATTAGAGTTGGAGCTAAACTTTGCAGGACAGTCGATCGCCAGGAACAGGATTGGGCACCCCTGCACTAATCCCTTCAAAGTGTTTACCCTCCAGAGTGAGAGCTTCGAAGGGTTGAAGGGTGTAGGGGACCAAACAACTGTTTCTTGAAGTGCCCTTCTGCGTCATTATACAGAGGCGGCGTCATCATGCAAAGAATCAGCGCAAAGGATCATGGGGGCCCGAAGTGTCCATCGGTTGTACCCTTCAAAATCCTTCATTCCAAAGGGCCCTTTGAAGGGGCTAATTTTGAGCACTTCTGTTTGGAACGACTCTTCAATATGGTGGCCATGATTGTTTTCACTCCGAAGGGGGCAATATATCCCGTTTAGAACGCACCGATGAGGCTCAAGGGAATCATGTGACTACACAGGAACCATGACTAAACTACAAAATAAAAGACATGAAAACATGAACATGAAACAAAACCCAAAACAGGCGTGACAAACATTAACTCACCGCATTACAGTATGTCCACACGGTGATATTGAAAACCTCCCGAAGAAAATAACCTTGAAAACTGAATCTCTCCAATATGACATTTCCCTAATGAATTCCAAAGGGTTTTAAATCAAATGCAACAATTTAAACTTATATTTTCCTGTTTTATAACCACTTGTTCTATTTTCTGTTCTGTTCTCCGCTGTACTGATAGCTCTCTCTGCTACTGCTGACTCAGCAGGGGCAGAGCTTCTAGGTTTCTCCTCATTGGCCAATTCTCCATTACATCAGATTCAATTCATTTTTTCTTTCACAATAATTTTTATTTTTACTCTCACACAATATATTTTATTTACAGATAATATAACTATACACTTTAACTTATTTCAACTGTATACAATTCTAATTAACTCAATACAATCATTTACAATGTTACATAATTCATGTCGTCTTCACTATATTTTAAATGAAGCATCCAAATATATTCTTGCACTTATTTACTTGAATGAAGGACTGGAAAACTTTTTGAATTTGTCCAGTCGTTCCTGGTGTACATGGCAAATACATTATTGAGCCTTGTCTGACGCATTGATGACCTTAACCATGTTTTGAGCCTCCTCAGGGCACTAAAACTCCTCTCAGCTTCTGATGAGGAGGCAGGGACGACCAGCAACAGCCTTACCAAAGTCTCAACTTGACTGTAAAGGCCTTTCACTTGAGGAACCATGTTTCGAATGATTTTTGCAATGTCTGCAGTAGTTTGAAAGTTGTACATAGCCTCAAGCATGTTAAGCTGCACCTGCATTTGTCTTGAATTTAATTCAGGATACTCATCCACTACTTTGTCCAATTCAGCTTTCAGGAGCACATTCTCAAGTTTTTGCAGTTTTTGGATGCCTTCTTGGTCAAATCTTTCAGTCATATGGATGTACACAGCGCTGTGCGTACCATGAGCACTCACACTGACCTGAGATTTGCCTCCCAAATACTTCAGCAGTTAGTAGCTATGTGTCCCATATTACTGTCGACTGAACCAGCCATGCCGTTAATTATGAATTTTTCAGTCTTTTGCATGCCAAAGTCAATTTCTACATATACATTTTACACCAAATAGAAACAGAAAATGCTATACGCACCTTTATGAGATCGGGTTAGACTACAACAATTAATTTACAAATGGGAATACAACGAATTCATGAAAATGTTTTACATTCAGGCTACCCTTAAAATCTATAGTGAAAAGTTCTTTAAAAGCGTCTGGAATGCAATTTTTTAAAGCGTTTGCTGCATGGATTAAAAATAATAATAGGCTAATAAATAATTCACATATCAGACAAAACTCTGTTGCAGCAAATCCTTTACATTTTAAGGTATTCAGAACAGAGCAACATAATCAGAAAATATAAGCAGCTATACAATTATGGCAGCGGGTATTTGCACTAAGTGTAAATAGTATATATCTCAAAGAAAATGTGCTATTTACACTAAGTGCAAATAGCTACATTTTCTAGTTACACTAGGCTATGTTAAAATACCAAGATTTTCTGCTATTTATACTACTTACCGCAAATAGTGGCAATTATCTGCACCTCAGTATTGTAGTACATTATAAAACAGTACGCAATAATAACATATTGAGTGTATATTATAATTTTAATTCAAATTATTAAATGGATGCCCCCTTATTGGGTCAATAAAGCCCTCCCTACACCTACCCTAACCCTACCTGATTCTTTATTTTCAACTTTTTGATTATTTCCTTTATTTTTATTTAAAATAAATGCCTTTCTAATGCGATATGAGATTCAAAAGGGAGAAAAAAAGTTCGGCAAAAGGTGAGTTCGAGCTCGGGTCGATCGCGTCAAAAAGCACGTGCCTTACTGTCTACGCCACTGAAACTGATGTGAAACAAGCGTCTTTTTCAGTGTTGACTGTCCCAATCACACGTTGGTGGGCGGATTTAGTGTAAATAGCCTCAGCCAACAAGGCTTGTGTAAGTAGACTTTACAGGCAACAACTTAGTGTAAATAGACACTCTGACAATTATAGGACAAAGTTTTACATATAGCTATTATAATTTGTGTTTTATTTTTTAATTGTATGGAATTATAAAATAAAACAAATAATAATTGAGACTGTTTTAGGCTTTTCCTTATTTTTTTATATTTTAGACATCCATCAATTATTGTGATGAAAAAACAAATGACTTCCCATCTCCTTATTGGACGCGCCTTTAGAGAGAAAAGCATCTTTACGGATTACATAATGAAAGAGTTTGTATTTTCAATTTGAATTTAGTTTTAAAGTAGTAATTTGAAGCTTTCTATAGATATATATTTTTATCATGTCTGTGAGGCAATTCGCTGAGTTTCAGTTCATCATTGTGAAGCGCTCCTGTTCAAGACTGAGACGGCAGAAACCGCATCCTCTGTTTTCCTATTTATTTTATAAAAGCACAAGGTTTTGTTGATATTGTGAGTGCACACAAATAAAAGTAGACCCTTTACAGTTCCGAATGATGTATTACTCTTACCTTTATGAGCAAAATTTAAGGCGTTTTTTTTTTGTTTGTTTCCACTGTTCGGGAAAAATGCCAGTGATCGCGCTGGTGCCTCCATGTCCTGCAAACACACTTCAGCTTCAACTCTCCACACAAACGATTGGATATGCGTGTAACAGCGTGCATTTATCTAGATTAAACATTTAAACTAATATTTTGATATGCTTGAACTGTTTTATATCTATAGATTTTATTTTAAGCAAGTCGTGATGATTTGAGAAGGCTAAATTTATCAAATATAGGCTATGATCAACTAGGACTGTCGCGATAACCGCAATATCGCAATACCGCACTATTGACGAGCATAACCGCAGAGGAATGCAACAACCGCAGCAACCACGATATTTGCGTGTTTTCTTTTTTCATGTAAGGTTATGCCCTTCTCGTTTTACACTTCGTGCATGTGTACTGAATATTAAATAAGTTAGTAGTGATGATAACATAATGTGTACCATGCTGATTTGTACAGAGGCTCAGTAGATTTTGCACTTAACAAGCCTAAACAGACAGCGAATGAGAGGGAGATTGACTGAGCGCATGCGATTACCTGCGTCTGTCCTTCAGGCTATTTATTTTCGGTTTCATTGGTTTCTGAATATGACCTCTTTACGTCGTAACACATACAGGTGCATCTCAATAAATTAGAATGTTGTGAAAAAGTTCATTTTTTCTTGTAAGTTATTTCAAAAAGTGAAACTTTCATATATTTTAGATTCATTGCATGTAAAGTAAAACATTTAAAAAAAAAAATTGTTTTAATTTTGATGATTAGAGCTTACAGCTCATGAAAGTCAAAAATCAGTATCTCAAAATATTAGAATATTTACATTTGAGTTTCAATTGATGACCATCCCTACAGTATAAATTCCAGGTATCTCTTGTTCTTTGAAACCACAATAATGGAGAAGACTGCTGACTTGGCAATGATCCAGAAGACGAACATTGACGCCCTCCACAAAGAGGGTAAGTCACAGAGGGTCATTACTGAAAGGTGGCTGCCACAGAGTGCTGCATCAAATATTATTAAATGCAAAGTTGACTGAAGGAAGAATTTAGTAGGGAAAAGTTGCACAAGCAACAGGATGACTGCAAGCTTGAGAATACTGTCATGAAAGCTGATTCAAACACTCTAGAGAGCTTCACAAGGAGTGGACTGTGTTGGAGTCAGTGTATCAAGAGTCACTACGCTCAGACGCTTTCAGGAAAAGGGCTACTAAGCCACTCTGAACCAGAGACAACGTCAGAAGGTTCTACCTGGGCTGAGAAAAAAGAACTGGACTGTTGCTCAGGTGTCCAAAGTCCTCTTTTCAGATGAAAGTAGTCTTTACTTCATTTGGAAACCAAGGTACTAGAGTCTGGAGGAAGGGTAGAGAAGCTCATAGCCCAAGTTGCATGAAGTCAAGTGTTAAGTTTCCACAGTCTGTGATGATTTGGGGTGCAATGTCATTGTGTTGTTTGAAAACCAACATCACTGCACCCGTTTACCAAGAAATTTTGGAGCACTTCATGCTTCCTTCTGCTGACCAGCTTTTTAAAGATGCTGATCTAATTTTCCAGTAAGATTTGGCACCTCCCCACACTGCCAAAAGCACCAAAAGTTGGTTAAATGACCATGGTGTTGGTGTGCTTGACTGGCCAGCAAACTCGCCAGACCTAAACCCCATAGAGACTCTATGGGGTATTGTCAAGAGGAAAATGAGAAAGAAGAGACCAAAAAATGCAGATGAGCTAAAGGCCACTGTCAAAGAAACTTGGGCTTCCATACCACCTCAGCAGTGCCACAAACTGATCACCTCCATGCCATGCCGAATTGAGGCAGTAATTAAAGCAAAAGGAGCCCCTACCAAGTATTACTTATACAGTAAATGAACATACTTTCCAGAAGGCCAACAATCCACTAAAAATGTTTTTTTTTTATTGGTCTTATGAAGTATTCTAATTTGTTGTGAATTGGTGGGTTTTTGTTAAATGTGAGCCTAAATCATCACAATTAAAAGAACCAAAGACTTAAACTACTTCAGTCTGTGTGCATTGAATTTATTTAATACACGAGTTTCACAATTTGAGTTGAATTACTGAAACAAATGAACTTTTCCACGACATTCTAATTTATTGAGATGCACCTGTAGAAACACAGATTGTAATATATATATATATATATATATGGCGATAATATCCATATCGCGGTTTTGAGCCACTCAAAATTACCGCAAGAGTCATTCCTTCACCGCGACAGCCCTATGATCAACTCACTGTCTGCCGCTGGCCCCTTGGTCGTTACTTTAAAAAAGAAATTATATTTAATGAACAAAAAATTCTCTTTCATACGAAACCAAACTATTTTAATAGCTGAAACAGTAGTATAAACTGCTTTGGGAGAAGGGGAAAAAAAGACGGGCTACAGTCAGACTTGGGCCGAGAATTATGATAAACTGTCAGACAAGGGCTGGGCTAAGGCTAGGGCTTGTATTTGAGGCCCATGCAGGGCTCTAATCCACTTCATTCAACGCTGTTTTGTTCTCTCTTGTTTTCATCTGTGGGCATGCAGATAGATGTATTTTACCATTTTGTTGAGTCAAAACGTGTGACATTTGTTCAGCTCTCACTGATCATTTGGTCATCTCAAAAAAAAAAAAAAAAAAAAAAAAAAATCGGAAGAAATCTTGCAGGCGCCCCTGGTACACAGTGTCCAAGCAGATGTAATACTGGGGCCTGAAGTAGGACTGGACATTAAGATGTAGATCTGGGGCCCATTTTAATAAGGAGGTTCAACAAACTCTGAGTTTAAACTTGAACTGTGTTGACTGTGATGGGAAACTCAGAGTTTTCGGTTTCAGAACGGCTGAATTGTGTTAGTTTAGTCAACTCTGAGTTCGTTGACTGAGTTTAACGCGTGCACCACGGCTATGAAAAGTCATGAGCAGACGAGCGCCAAAATCACAATTCACCATGGCAACAGCACGTGACAAAACGACGTCCGCGTACTTCTGTCAATGCGTAACTTTACGCATTTTTTTTAATAACTGTTAATAACTTAAAGGGTTACTCCATCCCAAAATGAAAATTGTCATTAACTACTTACCGTCAGGTATTACTTACATTAATTACTTACATTAATTAAAGTTATTATGCTATTAACAGTTATTAATTTTGTCATTCATTACTTACAAAGCTACGAGAATACTTTTTGTACGCAAACAAAATAACAACTTTATTCAACAATTTCGTCTCTTCTGCGTCACCGTAGCGCCATTTTGGAAAATATCCACTGGACGCAAACTGTGTACGCTGTTCTGTGTCAGCCGCACCACACAGATACGTTTTCTACGTCGCTTAGAATAACTTCTGCTGTGAGATCAAGTCAAGTCAAGTCACCATAATTTGTATAGCGATTTTTACAATGCAAATTGTGCCAAAGCAGCTTTACAGTATTTAAAGGTGCCACAGAATGCATTGACACAATATTTTAAATTGTTCTCTGATATCTACATAGATGGTATGTGGCTTAGGTAAGGGCAAAAATTCTCCAGAAACAGTTTTACATGTCCATTTACAACCTAAGGATGTGTCCCTAGAAATAATCTGTTATTACCTTATTTGGAAGGGTCATGAATAATAATGTTGAGCTCTGCTCTGATTGGCTGTTTCACAGTGTGGCTCATTTCAGTAGATCACAGCAGGAAGGAAACACAGGGAGGAAAATATTTATTTCAATACTTTCGGTTACACTTTATTTCGATAGTCCACTTTAGACATTCTACTAACTATAAGTAAATTTGTAAATGTCAACTACATGTCAACTATTTCTCATTAATTTCCAACTGCATGTCTACTAACTCTCAGTAGGGTAGGTTTAGGGTTAGTAGAATAACTTGACATATACTTGCAAAGTTTCTCATAATCAGTATGTTGTATGTTTTGGACCCATCAAAATAAAGTGTTAGAAGATACTAAGCAGAGAGTCTACTAATACTCTAATGACTGCTAGTTGACATGTAGTTGCAAAGTTACTTGCTGTTAGTAGAATGTCTAAAGTGGACTATCGAAATAAAGTGTTACCATACTTTCTCGCGCAGTTATATCGTTGGGTAATTATACTGTGTATATATATTGCAGGCATCAGGGAGCCGCTATTAATATGCGGGGCATTAAAACTGCTTTTGAATGAATGATCGCTTTTGACTTTACTGGTTTTAAAGATTTGACTTTAAATGGTTGACTTTAAAGATTTTACTGGCCTGGCATGTCAAAGGACATTGACACCTGGGTAATAACATGTACAGAATTACTACTTTTGCAATATGATAAAATGCCAATAATTTCCAACATTGCACTGTTTTGATCACAGGTGTGGACCATGTCAGCCCAGCAGATCATCAGTGAAGGAGCAAAACGAACACACTCCAATTGTGGTATGCCTTTCCATCACACATTTATTTATTCATATATATTTTTTTAAATTTAATTAGAAATAACAAGTTATAGAATTCAATAAGAACAGTTTGATCATTCCCAAAAAGACTTGATTTATACTTTATTTAAAATTCAAGTACATTATTTTGTTTCTATTTTATTAACTCTAGGTTACACAACCTTTCGAGCTTGTGGGGGTGGATCTGATAGGCAAATTAGCATTGACGGACAATGGCAACCAATACATTTGTGTTATCATTGATTATATGACCAAGTGGCCCCAGGCTTATCCCTTGAAATTAAATGCTGCCAGGGAGGTTGCAGATTGCCTGTTACAATTTGTGCATCAGTTTGAGGCACCTAAGAGAGTCCTCACAGACCAGGGAAAAGAGTTTGGAAACACACATAAAAAAATTAATAATAAATTATTAAGCTTTTTGGCAACTTTTTTTCAATATACACACCTTTCATCTTTTCCCTGAGAACTTTAAAAAACTGTTATCTCTTATAAAATTGCAGCTGAACAGTCATATCTGCAAAGTTCTAAACATTACAAGGTCATTGTGCGCAAATAGAGGAGGATGATAGAAATGCAAAATTCATGGGTTCAGTTCCTAACGAATGCACATAATGGTTATGTGCACACTAAATACACTATTATTTAATTGGGATAAAAATGTCTACCAGATGCATGAATGTAAAGGCTCTTTCCTAATTGCTTTGAAACTGAAAATAATGTTATTATATTGCCAGATCCCTTTGCAAGCTTGTCAAAGACAAGCCCAATGACTGGGACAAGCACCTGGATGCCGTTATGTTTGGGCTTCACACAAAGCAGCAGATGACAACAAAGTACTCGCTGTACTTTTTAATGTTTGGAAGAGAGGCCCATTACCCTTCCAAAATACCTGAGTACTATTGGGTAACTGCAGATTGTTACATTATTCCAATAATTATCATTAATGATAAGTAGGTTGGACTTTTTTAACAGTATTGTCAGTTGAGGAATTAACTGAATTGGCTATTGCCATCAGTGAGGTTTTGACTGAGGCTCATGCAAATACCAGAGCTTCACAAGAAAGGGTTAGGCGACAAACAAAACAAAAGAAAGCGCTGAACAAATTCAAAGTTGGGGACAGAGTGTGGAGACAAAATATAAGGAGCCAATAACGAAAGGGTGGCAAACTGGAGGCAAACTTTCTTGGCCCCTATACAATAACTTTATCAGAACTGTTTCCTACCTGCCCCTCACCAGCATCTCCGCCACCAGTGCCATCACTGCTGTAAGGAAATTAGTTCAAGTTCATAGGGGAATCGAATCCAAAGATTCTGAATCATCATGATTAAAACTGATAACACTTGATGAACTATTCGTCCAGCAAAATGTTAAAATCAGTATATCTTAACAGTTTTGATTTATATTATTCCCTTGGCCAAAGGTCATAATAGGTGCTAGTGATATTTTATTAACTATGAGCTAGAGAACAAAATCTGGGCATGAGGTTAGCTTAAACACATAACACAAGTCACTTCTCTTTGTAATTACACAAGAAGTTTATTGTTACACTACTCTAATGTACATGACACTAAACTTCTAAAAGCACACACGCACACATACACACACAGTTGAGAGGATGAGAGTTACTGACCGAAATGTCTGTTCAAAAACATTTTGACTGGTAGCGTATATTTAAAATTGAATATAAATGTATGAAAGTGTTTCATTCACAAAAAAGCATTGTCATTTATATTTGCCCCTGGTTTTGAGACTCAGACGACTTGATATGATTGAAGAGGAGGTCAGTAGTTCTGCTACACTAACAAAATTTGCTCACAAGTTAAGAAGAGTTTGCAGATCAGCCATGAAGCGTTTGGAAAACAGGGGCGCATTAAAAATTGGTGGTAACAGAGAACCTGTGGAAACTGCTATTAAGTACTATTATGTCAATTAACTACTGTATTTATGAAAGACAATTTACAGATTGTTTATTAGTGATTATGTACTCTAATATTCTCTGTGTGTGAGTGTATAGTACAACAGAGGAAGGTTCCCAAGGTCAAACAATCGACCATCCTGGGTTTTTGGAATGCTGGGAATCCGTGGAAAACGCAGAAGACCAATCTTAAAACTTGTCAAAAGAAGGTCACGACTCCAACTCTTGCCACACATTAAGAAGTATGTGAAACGTGGGACCACAATTGCAAGTGACCACTGGCGAGCATATAACTGCCTCAGTGACCATGGCTACAACCATTTGCCTGTGAACCATCAGTTGTGGTTTGTCGATCCTACAACAGGAGCTCACACTCAACACATCGAAAGACTGTGGGCAGCTTGCAAAAGTGAAGTCTGGAGAATTCCGCCACATTCAAAGACCATCTGCATGTTATTCAGTGGGCCTGCTGGAGAGGAAAAACGCACAGAGATGGCCCTCTTTTGAAACAGAGATAAAATTGCCATTTTTAGTACTGTATAAATGGCAGTTTAGTCATAATTATTGGCATATTCTGGTCAATAAACTTGAATATCACTCAATAAGTGCTATAATTAATGTGGATATAACTTTAACATTAGAACTTTGGAACCTGATGCATCAAATAGTCTTTATTACATTATTTTAGCCATATATAATTGCAAACCAGCAGTAATTTAACATAATTATTAGCTTATTGTTCATATATTGTCCTAATGCATGGTGAGGAGGAGAGTTTGAGTGGCCAAAGACATGCCCACGGTTAAATATACTGCTGGATCTTTAATGTCGTGGGCCTATTTTTCTGCCGGAGGTCCTGGACCTGATACATGGCATTATGGATTCTATCAAATACCAACAGATAAAAAATCTAAACCTGACTGCCTCTTTTAGAAATCATAAAAAAACATCAAAATCAACACACAAATGTGTCACTGAGCACAAAATGAAGCTTCTGCCATGGCCATCCCCTGTGAGGGGGTGCGGGATTCGCCTCCTGTTGGTAGTCCCGTCCTGGCCATCCCAGGCGTGGATTTTGGAGCTGAGCTCCCTTGTGGAAGGGTCCCTGTACGAAATTCCAATCAGGAGAGATCTGTTGTCTCAGCTCCAGGTCAAGATTTGGAATCCTCAAAACGGGATTTGGAGGCTGTGGATGTGGCCGATCACGGGCCATCTCTAATGGCTTCTGGTCTTCCCGCTTGCGTGCCTTTTGTATGTTTCTAAGTGGAAGGTCTTTGCGCCTTGGTGCATGGCTCGTGTAGTGGATCCAGTCAGCTGCCCGGTGGGTTCAGTGCTGGAATTCCTGCAGGATAAGTTTACGGCTGGAGAGTAGACATGTGCCGGTATTTGGTAATGCAATATACCACGAAAATGAATATGCACGATATTGTTATTGTGGACCCTTCAAAATGCAGAGAATAACTATTTATTACAATTTATTAAGAAATCTGAATGCATTTTAAGAATACTTTTCCCATCAACTGGTCACAATGCACAACACCGCTGTATGCTGCGTCAAAGGCGCATGAGAGACGCTCTGGATGAAAGTGCACATTCACTCTCTGACAGCAGATGGCACTAAACAACAGAAATGCAGCCGTTACCCCATAACCCATAAAAACAAGGCAGCTGAGCTACTTTCTGTTACTGAAACGTGTTTAAATGATTTATCAACAGCCATTCAGATTTTTGTATTCATCACAGTGCCAACTACTTAAATATTTAGACTTAATAGGCTATTTATTTTCAAACTTTTTTACATTTTAATCGGGACTACAACACGTACAAGATATTGTTTGAAAGTGTTTTAATTATTTATTGTTCTGTCACACTTTACATTAGGGTTTCATTAGTTGACATTAGTTAATTCAGTAGTTAACAAACTGCCAATGAAAAATTCCTCTATAGGCCTACATTCATTAATCTTAGGTAATTCCACTGATCTATATATATATATATATATATATATATATATATATATATATATATATATATTTTTTTTTTTATTTTTTTATTTTTTTTTTTTTTTGACTGGATCAGTCATTGCGTTATAAACTGCCGTCAGGCGGTGAAGCCACCGGAAGTGCTCGAGCCGCCATCTTACTATTCCCTACCAGCAGAGATCACCATTGACTCACAGCTAAAACACTGACCTAAAAATCACAAAATTTGAAGCGAATCAGTCACACGGGTTAGTTTTTATGTCATGTGCAGGGGCGTAGCAACCGCGGGGACAGGGGGGACTCAGAAAAACTCAGAGCTGTTATCTTAGAAAAAGGACATTGCAATAATTGGGTGAGGAAATATCAGTGATGTGCAGAGCGAGGCTTCATGAATCACTGAAAACAGGGCCGGAGTGGGACTCATTTTCAGCCCCGGAGTTTCATGCCTTAGACCGGCTTTGGGGTTTTTTTTGTTTTAGTACTGGCCTTCAGTGCCGCCTTTGCGCTTTCTATTATACTTTTTTTTTCTATTATTTTTTTGCTCGCATATCTCCAACAATGACTTTTTATTTTTTATTTTTTTTGAGCAAGGTGCTGCTGTCAGGGAAGTCTAAGAAAATAGTGTTTATTCTTGTAGAAAATAAATGGTTTCAAAAATTTAACTAAAATATTATTGCAACTATAGCCTTTGAATGAATGAAAATGCATATTTTTCAATTAAAGAAAACTTAGAGAGTGTGGGCCGCTTCTGGTGCTTAGATTTTTACTTCAGTAATGAGGTCCAAGTTTAAGAATATCCTATGCTAGAAGTATTTGTTTAAAAAATTTTTTGGTATTGATTTTTTTCCCCCTCTTTATTTAACAGCATTAACTTACAATGAAAGACGTCTTCCCTCAGGTAGATTAATGTTTCCCTGCCGTGCTGGATGTTGGGCTCGTGATCAATAAGTTGTTTGCATTCACCCAAACTGATTTTGTAAAATAAAAAAGCGGATGGTGAAGGGTGCAGTTAGCGCAAGTCCCGCTCGTTGTGAAGCGGGAGCAGCCGGCAGAGGATTCCTCTTGGTTTTAAACCTTCCTCAAACGCCTATGTTCACAAATAAAACAATGATTTGCGCAAAAAGAATGATTAATTATCAATTGAGAATTTGTTACTGATATGATCTGGTGAAAATTATAATATGGGCTGCGAGAAAATAATAAATAAAAAAGGGTGGGGCTGCTATGAGTGCAGGCAGACTAGGGATAGCATATAGTTCAACACCGGCCCTCGCGGCAAAAAAAACAGACCGGCCCACCGGGAATCCTCCCGATTAGCCAATCCAGGTCTGACTGAAAAAGTTGAAGCAAATGTGCTGAATTATAGCAAATTAGCTCACAAGGAGAAATATTAATAATAACTCAAAACTTGTTATAACTAATTATTAATATTTATATCAGCTTTAAGATTACTGTAGAATTAATTTTACAATCGCTGATCCGAAAGAATAACTTTCTCACTGTTAATAATACTAAACTGCATAAAATCGCATGTTAAGTGACCTTGATTCATGAGCAGCGAACACAGAGACAATCAAGAGTGTATATGAACAAGTTTAACAAATGGGACTAGTTATAATACAGCTAAACTATGCATATATGTATCATTACAAAAAGGTAAAGGTGAGTGACAGAAAGACACAGAACGGCAAACTTTACGTTCCAACCCTATAAGAGCCAGCAAGGAGAAAACATCACCTTTAAGAAGGGTTAAACTTACAGTACATCTGACGGTTACTAGAGAGGTTACTTGCATTGGTTTTGATGTGGATTGAGAGTCTGAAATGTCGGGAAAGGCTGAGTTCAATGTAGTGTGCTGGTGTTGTCCTTGTGGGTCTTCCTGAAGGAGTTGGTAATTCAAACAAAGTGAGTTTGTGAGTAAAGTTCCAAAAGTGTCCGAAGGCTGTGTCTGACGGAGAAAACTCTCTGAGAGAGCAGAGAAGAGAAGAGAAGAGCATCTCTGAAGGAGAGGAAAAACTATAAACCAGAAAAACAAAAGCCCAACTTGGAGAGTTTGGGGGTCTTTTATTGGTTTCCCAGTCACACCCATCTTTGCTGGAATGGCCAATACAAGATGTGAATTTTGAGCAGGAGAAATTTTCTCAAATTACATCCCATTTGCATATTTATTGCTGGTCTGGATAATTGGTGCAGTTTTACCCAAAGTCTAGTAAAAATAGTATGATGTGTTTCATGATCATATAGTGTACACCATTGTTTGAGAAATAAAAAGACCATTTCGATACCAAGAAAAAAATATATCTTGAAGATATTATAGCAGAGATACATTCATATACCTGGATATAAGCATTTAGAGTTCAACTAATACAAATAAAGAGTTGTGACTAGGCTAATATGATATGGGAACATATACAACACATGCATATATATACTAGATACATTTATAAGCACTTAATTATGGCCTAAATAAAGATAATGTCTTTATGTGTATGTGTGTTATGTGTATTGAGCATAGGGGTAGTTCGCTGGCCACCAGGCATTTGGTGCCTGGTACAAAGTGTGCCTTTCTTCTCATTGGAATGTGTTTGAAGACTGATGGGGAGAGTTGATCTGTTTAGCATCCTCTCGATAGTCACAGGACTTAATGACTACAGACCTGTTGCTTTAACATCTGTGGTGATGAAGTCATTTGAGAGGCTTGTGTTGGCCCACCTGAAGGACATTACTGGACCCTTGCTGGACCCCCTGCAGTTTGCTTACTGAGCAAACAGGTCTGTGGATGATGCAGTCAACATCTGGACAAACCAGGGACTTATGCAAGGATCCTGTTTGTGGACTTCAGCTCCGCTTTCAACACCATCATCCCGGACACCCTTCAGAATAAACTGACACAGCTCTCTGTACCCACCTCTGTCTGTCAGTGGATCAACAGCTTCCTGACAGACAGACAGCAGCTAGTGAGGCTGGGAAAACTCACATCCAACACCTGCACCATCAGCACTGGTGCTCCTCAGGGTTGCGTTCTCTCCCCACTGCTATTCTCCCTCTACACCAGGGGTGTCAAACTCAGTTCCTGGAGGGCCACAGCCCTGCAGAGTTTAGCTCCAACCCTAATTAAACACACCTGATCCAGCTAATCAAGTCCTTCAGGCTCAATTGAAAACTACATGGTTTGGATGTTGGAGAAGGGTTGGAGCTAAACTCTGCAGGGCTGCGGCCCTCCAGGAACTGAGTTTGACACCCCTGCTCTACACGAATGACTGCACATCTAAAGACCCCTCTGTCAAACTCCTGAAGTTTGCAGATGACACCACAGTCATCGGCCTCATCCAGGACGGTGACAATCTGCCTACAGACAAGAGGTTAAGGAGCTGGCTGTCTGGTGCAGTCTTACCAACCTGGAGCTTAACACGCTCAAAACTGTGGAGATGATCGTGGACTTCAGGAGAAACCCCCCTGCACTCCCCCAACTCACCATCATGAACAGCACTGTGACTGCAGTGGAGTCATTCAGGTTCCTGGGCACCACCATCTCTCAGGACCTGAAGTGGGATATTCACATTGACTCCATCGTGAAAAAGGCTCAGCAGAGGTTGTACTTCCTTCGCCAGCTGAGGAAGTTCAACCTGCCACAGGCGCAGATGACACAGTTTTACTCTGCTGTTATTGAGTCGGTTCTGTGCTCCTCTATAACTGTCTGGTTTGGGTCAGCCAGCAAATCAGATATAAGACGACTGCTGCGGACTGTTAGGACAGCAGAAAGGATCACTGGTGCGCACCTGCCCAGCCTTCAGGACTTGTACTTCTCCAGAGTGAAGAAACGGGCAGGTAACATCATCACAGACCCCTCTCACCCCGGACACAACCTGATTGCACTTCTCCCCTCAGGCAGACGCTACAGATCTCTGTGCACTAGAAGATCTAGGCATAAAAACAGTTTTTTCCCCATGCCATCTCCAGCCTAAACAGCTAACACAGGAATTATTACCTGTGTTCTGTAATTCATGCCTGTAATTCATTCTCCATCTCTAATTATTGCCTCTCTCTCAAGTACTGTCAATACACATGCATATTTTCTATACAGCTGTATATATAGAGTAAATAATACACAAATCTGTACATAAATCTTCTGTTCCAGATTCATACTCATTATTTATTGTTAAGTCTTATTTAAATGTTTCTGTTCTCATGTCAGATATGTATGTATAGGCTCTATGTATGTATGTATGTATGTACCAAGAGCTTCTTAAAAACCACAACAAATTCCTCGTGTGTTTGCGCACACTTGGTGAATAAAGCTGATTCTGATTCTGATTCAAGGACTATTTTATGTCCACTACCGGAGCAGTCCCTTGGCAGCAGAATGCCTGCATTGGAGTGGCTCATTAGACGGATCCAAACTGTTGCAAAATCTCTGTATTTAATTCTATTTTGCTCATGATAGTTATATATGATTATAAATAATAATTTAAAAAAACTAATGTACACAACACTACAGTATTATTTAAAATAAAAGTTGCTTACCACAATAAATTACCATAATCAAAAACAATTTTAAAATGTTTATCAAGACTCTTCATTTATTTATTCCTTTAACAATCACATTTACATACATTTTCCCGCACATTTTGTAAGGTTTGTTAAGTAACAGTGAGTGAAAACCTATAAAAATGTGTACTCAAATTCACTGGCCAAAGAGGATCCACTGGCTTCATACATTGTCCTTCATACACCATCCTCCTGATGGTGTTTCCTGCTAATCAAATACCCCATTATTGCAGCATCAACTGCAGATAGAGCACTAGCAGCACCCCTTTTGGATGCAGAAGTAAATTTATTCTCTGTTTCTGCCCTTTTGGTTCTGGTTGTCTCTCATCTGCATCCTTTGCCTCCTTTAAATCATCTGCCTCATCTGGTAGAGGTTTTACTGGATGTCCTATAAAAAACAATTTAGATGTGGTCTACACTACAATTCATACAAGATTTTAAAATAGTTATAGATAATAATAAAATAACTCAAAAATAAAAAGCAAAAATTTTAATGCAAAAGTAAAGCTATGATTATTGATAATTAACTCACTCCCTGTACTGAAGGTGTGGGATCATAAATTCCAGGATCCCTGCATATTTGTATGGTTTTATACATTTTGCTGGGTCTCTACTTTTAGTGGCTGCTTTTTTTCTGTTTAGGTGATCCACTTCTTCCTAGCACTATCCCCTTTAAATAAAAAAATCTCTCTTTATACATGAATCACAAATCAATTTGACTTAAGTTTTTTAACTTGTTAGTACACGTGAAAAAAATGGCTTAAAACAAATTTTAAAAATAGGAAAATGTAGGCCTACACATTATACAGAACCTTTAGCTTTAATAATATTGACTGCAATTATAATACATAAAAAAGCATGCAATTGCTGTGTACAGAATGTAATTGAACATGTTTTGCTGTTCTTGACGCATTTCCACGACTTTAACCAGTAGATGTCCTCAGCATGCTACGTTTCCAGCGCATCAAAACAGTGAATCTAGCTAGCGTAATCTATCTGATTTAACAGTGAATCTGGAATAAAAAATAGATGACACTGTTTTTATTCCAGTGTAGTGGAATAAAAACAACACGTATCCTTTTTCACTGCAACTTCAAAGGAGGCAAGACAATGTTATCGAAACTGGCTTCTGCCATTTTAAATGTCCAGGCCTTTTAAATTCGAATGGATTCTGATTGGCTGGCAGAGTTTTATCATTCATCAGCTGGAAAAAAATCGTTTTAAAAGCGATTGCAACGATATCGTTCCTCTGTATTGTTAGCGTTATAGTTGTGGTGTGAACTATGCTATTCTTTAATATTGTATTAGGAGAGTTGGAGAGGTTTCCTAACCTAGTTAGGAGTAAAAAGATGGCAAGAGGAGAAGACAAGCACTTCCCAGCAAAAATAGGATATATTGGAGTTATATGATGATATGGAGTTGATAAAATGATACAAATTTGATTGTCAAGATCAAAAAGTCTTTTTTTTTTTGTAACTGACAAAGTAAGAAATTTAATAACCTCTTCCACATAAGTCAATGCTCTAACTGCAGAAATGAAATTACTTTTTTTTTTTTTTTGCTGGAAAATATGAAAAATGCAGCAGTGCACTGGTGATGACACTGTAAGCAGGGTCTTACATATTGTAAGACTAACCCTACCAAACACAACAGTGGCAAAAATTGATTTTATTTGTTTACCTATTTTTTTTTATGACGCCACATTTCACTTAAACTGTTAAAATACAGAGGACAAAAAACACTGACCAGTGTTGCCAACTGCTTTCAAGTGAAAGTAGCTAAAACTGGTCACTTAATGTTGCTAGATGACCTCGTAAAGGTGAGTTCAGTGATCTATATATATATTTATGTAGATCAGTGAACCTGCCTTTATGATGTCATGGGAGAGTCTCGAAATGTAGATAAGGTTTGTCCAAGAAACTGATTTTGTTGCTAGGCTTTTGAAAAAAGTCTCTAAAGGGGTGAGGAAGTTACTAAATCTAGTGACAAAATCAGTAAATTAGCAACATTGGCACATTGACTACAACATAAGTTATTAATATTTCATTGGTCCTCTTGTTTATGCATGTGTGCATAATTTCTTTGTATGACAGCATGGCCAAAAATTATGACCGCACAATTTGGCATGTTTCATTACATTATTATCACAAATAAAACAACTGACTCTAAGCAACTATGCAATATGCTTACAAAATCTTGCCTTTTTTTTTAATTAAGGTTGAAGATGTCAAATCTCCAAGGCTGGACATCACGTTTGGCCACTACTATATGGCAGAATATTGACTTTCCAACTGACCACCAAACCATGCTGCAAAAACAAGCCACTTTTATGAGGATTGTGGGCTTTTCTGGGGTTATTGGAGCCATTGATGTTACTCATGTTCACATCATTGCTCCAGCTGTAAACCAGGAGACATACAAATACAAAAAGCATCAGTAATAATTTGTGATCATTTTGCACAATGCAAAGCATTAAAAAAAATACATTTAAATATTAAAATGTCAGTATCTTAATTAAATGATTTTACTGTAGTTACATTAAATGATTGGTGTTGTGCTGCTGTGGCTTCACATGAGCAGGCTCACTACTGGCTGATTCAGAGGTTGAGGTCAGCCATTTTATCTTGACATCATTGTAGTCCTTAGTTCACAACACTTAAGTGTCACCTCAGTCAACACTTAAGAATCAGTATTAGACTTTACTGAAAGTTGCTTTTAGCTTCTTTATAAAAGTCTCCTACTCTTCTAAGAGTCCTGCTTTTTACTAAGAATTTTTTGACACTTAAGTTCATTCATTAACATTTCTGAGATGTTTTATATATACGAGCCCAAATAATAAGATTTTAGTCGTGACAAAATATTGCGCAGATCCATTCAGTAGGACAAAGTACATCTCCATGTTTTAATTGAGGTGGTTTTTGACATGCATAATACATGTATTCTGATGAGAAATCAGGAAATATACAACCACAGCTGAATCTATTAAGCTTTAACATATCAAGCTTCTGACAATGTCTTGAGGGGAAAACACCCATACAACAGAGGAAGAGGTTTCTAATGACACAAACCAAACCAGTTATGATACTCAGTGGATGTGGAGTAACACTCTGTGGTTATAAATCCTTTATGCCTGAAGCTTTAAAGAACACACACACACACACACACACACAGGCCGCATTTATCCTGCAGGTCTTGATGCCTAATTCCTATCTGTTGACTATATCTGATGTTTTTGATGACCAGCTTACATCTTTTAATAGTGATCCATATCCAATAGCTGCATTTACATTGTACACTTGGCCAAACAACACAAAGTAGAAATCTCCACTGCATCACTGAAAAGAGTCATGTGATCGCAGTTGGTGCCCACCTGAGTTCACATCATTCGCCACTGATTCATTTGAGATATATTTCCACATATGTATGAGGCCTGAAACAGACGGTAGAATAGTAGAATCCACATGACTTTTCCCTGCTTATACATTCATAGGTCATATCCGATCTGTACCACATGGGAGGGAGGGAAAACCCGTTCACACCAAGAATGATGAATTTAAAATAACAATATTAATGTCCACACCAGTGGACAATATCATCTGTTTATTATAAGCACATGCTTGTCTGCCGCTTTAAATTCTCAAGCTCGTTATAGCAGGATGGATTCTAACTGGCTGTCAATATTAACTGTATCTTTATAGTTATCTTTATTATATCTTATTATAGTTAATCGTCCTTGGTGTGAACGGCCCTTTAGTGTTTAGCCCTCAAGAAATTTGTTGTCATGGTTTCTTAGTTTATCGCAATTTGGGTTCCATAGTTACGGATTATGATAACCTGTGTCTTGTTTCCTCATTATGCCTCTGTTCCCAGTTTGGTTCAGTTATTCATCAGTCTGTTATTATGTTGGTTTAAGTATCTTGTGTTACCTTTTACGCCTGCATGTTTGAGTTTTTTTGAAAATGAAGTACTAAATGTAGGTTAGGGAGAAACCAGGGCCCGTATGTATAAAGCCGCTCAGAGTAAAATTCTAAGAATGACGTAATTTTACTCTTATTCCTAGACTTAAAATAAGAGTGATTCATAAAGGTTCCTAAAGCCTCTTTCACACAGAGTTTCCGGAAAATACACGGGTAATGTGTTCCGGGAATCATCCCAGGATCATTTGATTTTGGTTCATTCACACTGCCAGTGATTTTCCGGAATCTGTGAATGTGTTCACACACATCCCGTAAAGACACATGACATTAGGATGTGATGTGTAATGTGACGCGCACCATTCCTCTAAACTGGCGAACGATCTCTGCTTCAGCGCGGATGGTGTGAAGCTTCCTGATCGCTGCTTCATTACAGCTTGCACGTATTTTTTCGCCAGGAACATTGATCTGCCTTCAAAACACCTGGTAAAATAGTCAAACGATAACGTGCGTCATCACTATGACACACACTTTACGCTGTTGGTTCTGGCTTTTGTTCACACAGCGCTCGTTCTGGGACTGATCCCGGTAATGTTACTAGGTCCCCAACCCGGGATCGATCCCGGAATTAATCCCGGGACGTGTTTGCAGTCGCACAGAAGGCACTCCGGCAATTTTCCGAGTGTCTCCCTGATTTTGTTGTGTTTTTGGGAAAAGAGCATAATTAAATTATAACTGTTCAGATTATCATTTAAACCAATGATAGTTGTGTGTCTGATTTTTTGGGTGGGTTTCCAACATCAACGATGATTTATTCTACTTAATAAAATAAGGTAGCCACAAAACTCTATTTCTTAACTTGTATTCTTTTCAATTGAAATGATAGTAGAGAAGTAATACACATTTTGCACCAAACGCCATTTGCTCATCTGAGATCAAAATTTGACCCATATCGATCACACTATGAATTAAGTCCATGTGTGTGAAAGCATTATATGTGCAAAAACCAAAGAGACCAGTCTTATCTGTAATTATGTTAGTCACTGAAGGAGTCCAATGGAGATGATGACTGAAGTCAACATTGTCCTTGAAGCAAAGTTATAATCCGTATTGTAGAGCATCAAAGCAGTCCTTAAATCAAATCCATAGTAGGGCACCAAACAGGCCGACTTTAGTCCTTGCAAACGAAGATCCAAATTCACTCCACGTCGCTGACATATGCATTAAGCATAACGAAAAAGACTCTTAGTTGAGAATGAAACAAAAATGTTTCTCAACAAAGGCCTTGCCCAAACACTGTAAATCAGCTCAAACGCTGCTACTCGGCACATTAGCACACTACCAAATGGTAGCCATACTTCTACTACTTCTTCCTTGATGTTTAATGGCGGTTGGCATCCAACTTAAATGGTGCATTACCGCCACCTACTGTACTGGAGTGTGAACCAGAGCTAGACAGAGATAAACTGTATGTAGAAGGTAGACTTTCCATCTCTCTTCTCCCCCCCTCCCTTTATAATAACTTCCAAAACTGTATTCTATATCCTATTTGCTATACCAGTGTCCTTCAGGAAGCTAAATAAATGAGTACTAATATCATTTGAAGTTTTTCCCAGAAGTTCCTTAAGTGAATTCCCTTGCAACCTCAAATTGCTTATGTTTTCTTTCATCTTTATCCTTTCTCTCTCATACTTTTGGCATTCAAGTACCACATGCTCAACAGATTCAATACTGTCACAAAATTCACATCTACCTGATATATGCTTACCTAAGATATGTAAGCACTTATTTAACCCACAGTGACCAATCCTTAACCTAGTGAAAATTATTTCTTCCCTTCGATTCCTTCCAGTGATCTTCCCTGTCCCAATCTTCTGTTGAATACTGTATAAATGTCTCCCTTTTTCCTCTCTATCCCAATTACTCTGCCACTTTTTCATAATTTCCATCCAGATTTTTGTTTTAGCTTCTGCTTTACTTATTGAGATTGATATATCAACATCTTCTCTTTTACTGGCTTGTTTTGCCAAACCATCTACCATTTCATTTCCTTTAACCCCTATATGTGCTGGCACCCATGTAAATTTTACCTTCACCCCCAACTGAGAAATCCTTGTGTAATATTCTAGTACTTCATACACTATATCTTGCCTTGATTGTGACTTAAATGACTGCAAACTCTTTAGGACTGCACTAGAGTTTGAGCAAATTACAACTTTATCTGGTCTTGTTTCTTCTATCCACTGTAGGGCCAACCAGATACCCATCAACTCCACTGTAAATACAGATACTTGGTCAGACAATCTCTTCTTTACCTTGTCTCCCATCTTTGGTACTCCAAACGCTGCCCCTGTTCGCCCAGACTGAGGATCCTTAGACAAGTGGTTTTCAATCCTGGTCCTGGGGAGCCACTGCTCTGCACATTTTGTATGTCTCCCTTATCTGACACACTCAAGTCAGTTCATGGACCTCTCTCCTAACGAGCTGATGATCTGAATCAGGTGTGTTAAATAAGGGAGACATACAAAATGTGCAGAGCAGTGGGTCCCGAGGACCAGGATTGAAAACCACCGCCTTAGACCCATCTGTGTAAATATCCAGATACCCATTAAACTCCTCGTTCAGATGCTTATAAAACACTTCACAAAAATCCACCTCCTCTCTACTCTTTAAGTGACTATTTAATATCTGCAGGTCCACTATAGGTTCCACAAACAACCAAGGTGGTCTGACTGGCAACGGAACTGTTGGACTAAATTCCATACCCTCCAACCCAAAGTCTTTTCTTCTTCTTCTTCTTCAGTGAGTTTTATTGGCAGCTTGCAATCTTTGTGCATTACCGCCATCTACTGGATTGAGGTGTAATCACATTGGGAAGTCATAAATAAATGTATATATAAAAAAAAAAAAAATTTAAAAAAAAAGGAGATCAGAGCCCAAGCTTCAGCTCAAAGTCTTTTCCAATAGCTACTTTCTTCTTCTATTAAGCTACTACATTTATCCGTGCTCAAAAGAGGTTAAGGCTGCCCCCTACAAGCGAGGAATAAAACTGCAGCTGCACTCAAATAGTAACAGGCTGAAGACTGTTACAACATATAGCAGATAATCCTGCTATTTCTACATAGTGAAAATAGCATCTATATAGCCACTGCGTTCACTTAAACCATCAAAATATGATGAGAAAAAACACTGACCAGTGTTGCCAACTGCGTCCAAATAAAAGCAGATAAAGCAGTCACTAAATGTTGCTAGATGACATCATAACGGCGAGTTCACTGATCTATATAAATATAAATATAGATCAGCAGGAGAATCTTGAAAACTAATTAATGTTTGTCCAATAAATTTATTTTGTTGCTAGGCTTTTGAAAGAAGTCTCTAAAGGGGTGAGGAAGTCACTAAATCTAGTGACAAAATCACTAAATTGGCAACATTGGCACATTGACTACATACAGCATAATCAGATAATATTTCATTGGTCCTCTCTTGTTTTTGGATGTGTTCATAATTTCTTTGTATGACAGCAGGGAAGAATAACCACACAATTTTGGCATGTCTCACAAATAAAACAATTGACTCTAAGCAATTATGCAATATGCTTACAAAATCGTTAGCACATTTTTTATTTTTTTTTGGCCACAACTCTATACCAATTCATTGACTTTCCAACTGACCATCAAACTATGTTGCAAAAACAAAACAAAACAAGCCATTTTTATGAGGATTGTGGGCTTTCCTGGAGTAGTTGGAGCCATTGATGGAACTCATCATCAGTAATAATTTGTGATAATTTTGCACAATGCAAAGCATTTAAAAAAAATAAAACTACATTTAAATATTAAAATATTTCAGTGTCTTAATTAAATGATTTTATGGTAGTTATTAAAATAATTGTGTTGTGCTGCAGTGACTTCACATGAGCAGGCTCACTATTGGCTGATTCAGAGGTCGAGGTCAGCCTTTTTGTGTTGACATCATTGTAGTCCTTAGTTCACAACACTTAAGTGTCACCTCAGTCAACACTTAAGAATCAGGCTTAGACTTTACTGAAAGTTGCTTTTAGCTTCTTTATAAAAGTTTCCTACTCTTAGAAAAGTTCTACTTTTTACTAGAGGCCGAAATTTTTGTGTGCGTTTTTCAGTTTTTTCGTATTCCTCATCCTTTCCTATCAAAATGCATGCAACGGATGCGAAAACGCAGAAAATCAAACCTGATCCGAATTTTTTTTGACGGACGAAAGTTTCGGAGGCAGTGTTCAAACGTGATTGACACAATGTGAGGTCGTATTTATTTTTTAACGTGTGAAAATTTCGGACTCAGTGTGCAGAGAGCTTAAGAATTTTTTTAACTTAAAGGTGCTGTATGTAGGATTGATTATATAGTTGTTGAACTAGGTATTGCAGTTCAAATTTAAAATATCGGAGAGGGTTTTTTTCACCCGGCCCCTCCTCCTCAGACTTGAAGCACATGCAGGTTGCCAGATTGCTGACTCTAACCCCTTTGATTTGGCAGCTTCCATGACTGAAATTAAATACGCTGTGTTTTCCATCAACTGGCAACCCGGGGTGTCGAAATACAATTGGGTAAACTGGCAGTGGTCGGGTTTCACAAACCCAGAACGCACATTTTCAAAGGAGAATAACTGACTGTAGCATTGTTTTTCAGATAAACAAGTATGTTAACTTAGCATGTTTCTTACATATCTACAAACATATTATGGTATTTTTATGCTTTAATTGAGTCAAAAACTTACAGCACCTTTAAGTCAAAGCTGAAGGCTATTTTTATGAGCAATTCTGGGAAGTTTTATACAAATGGGCCCTGATGTTCAGTGCAAGTATTCCACTGAATTTTCACCAATTTTAATTATCATTTGGAATATACATTTTGTAATGATTTTTAAATCTTTAATAAACATAAATGTCAGTTTCTCATAAAGTTATTCCTGCAGATCTTCACATGTATCACTACATCAAGAGCCAGAAGTGAGAATGAGGTGCAGTTTAGCAGAATATCACTGAAGAGCAGGACTGCACGATTAACCAGAGTCTGACTAAACCAGAGCTGGAGCTTGAGCTGAAGCAGACTCGAGGACTGATGTGGTGCTTCACAAATATCACTGTCTGAAATAAAACGCCTTTGTATATATATATATATATTTTTTATTTCATGTAATGGTTTTGTATCACAGATGTAATGGTTTTACATTTTGAAGTTGTGGTTGCATGTGCATTAAGCATTCATTATGTTTAATGCATCTTTGTTCATATGTTCTTTCTTTCAGCTCATTATCTGACAGAATCACTCTCCATTTGCCACCGTTTCCGGAGTGAATTCAGACTATAAAAGAACGACCATCAGCTCACAGACACCATCATCTACTGATGAACATCTTCCAAGACACAGTCTGATCCAGGTAAGATCATGTGTATATTGTTTAATGTAGCTTTGAGGGTCTTCTTTCAGGTCCTTGTCAGAGCCACTTCTCATTTTAGGGGTTGTGTTCAATAATGAGGCAATCAGCTCATAAACATCATCATCTGTCTTGTAATTGTCATCATGATTGCAGTTTAGGTCATGTTATCTCATGTTTGAGTTGTTAACTATATTTGTATTTCAGCCTCTGGTGTCACTTTATTGTTTGTAGTTAATCAAACAAGTTTCCTTTAATTAAAAGTCTGTGCAGTTTCAGTTTTACTATCAGCACTGAGTGGAATAACGACACAGATTTCTGTTTGCTAAAGAAAACAGCTGAGTTCACAAATCAGCAAGAGAATTAGGAAAGTCTGAGCATTTGTGCTTTCTCTTAGTGTTTGCTGTTTCTTATTTGACCGAGGAAGTGAAAAACACTGTGAACAATAAACTAGAAAGCATTTTTAGTGTTCTCAGGTAGTTGAGTCAAGTTTTTCACTTAAACTACCCTTTTTGACTACCTTTTTTCAGCCTTAATTACAGTTTAACAGTCATTATAAGTCATTTATATGACTGAGTGAACCTTTGAGTGTGTTTAATTACATCACATGCTCTCTTCGTTTCTGTGGATTCCTGCAAGAAAAGTCTGCTTATTTTATTTTTCATCAATGTTGTTGTGTTCTGTTCACCGCTCTCGCCTTATTTCAGCATATGTTACAGCTGTTGCTCAATAAACAGCATTCACTGCAGCTTCCCCAGTCATCTTGATCCTTACCTGACAGTAAGATCTCACTATTTCCATCAGAAATGACACAGTTAAACTTGCCTACTAAATGGACTAAACGTTTATTCACTTTTGTTTGTATCTCAACTATGTTCTCCATCAGACCAACAACATGTAAGTGAAAAAATGTGACGCTAAAAGTACTCCTTTGACTTCTCTGTGGAAGAAGAAACAAACCAACTGAACTGGACAAGTTCTGTCATTAATGTAAGTTGTTCAGTATTTATTGCTTGTTTATTGAACTATTTTATTAAAGCAATATCACACTAGCAACTGTGATACTGAATAATCAGAACAACATTCTTACAATATTGTTTAAATAAAATATTTTATGGACAGAGGGATTTTAAAGTTTATTTCAAGTTAAACCTTATCCTATTTTAATGTATGTGGTGTTTAATGTAGAATGTATTTTGAACATTTTACAGGGATATTTCACCTAAAAATGAAAATCCTGTCATAATTCACTCACCGTCATGTCGTTCCAAACCTGTAAGACTTTCTTCACGTTCAGAACACAACTGAAGATATTTTTAATGAAATTTGAGAGATTTCTGTTCCTCCACTGACAGTCAACACAACTAACAGTTTGACGCTTCAAAAAGGTCATAAAGAAACCCAGATTAATTGGGCGGTTCAGTCTGCATCTTCTGAAGAGACTCGATTGCTTTATATGATGAACCATAACTCCTTCAAAAACAGCCAGAAAGCTTGGAGTTATGATTGATGATCAGCTGACTTTATCAGACCACATTGCTAAAACTGCCCGGTCCTGCAGATTTGTTTTATTCAATATCAAGAAGATCAGGGCCTTTCTTTCAGAACATGCTTCACAACTCCTTGTTCAAGCTCTTGTTCTGTCCAGGCTGGACTATTGCAATGCTCTCTTGGCAGGTCTTCAAGCCAGTTCTATCAAACCTTTACAATTAATCCAGAACACGGCAGCCAGATTAATTTTTAATGAGCCGAAAAGCATAAAATTCAAGGCATTGATGTTTGCCTACAAAACCATCACTGGCTCTGCACCCCTTTACCTCAATTCATTACTTCAGACTTGTGTGTCCTCTAGAAGCTTGTGTTCTGCAAGTGAACGTTGCTTTATTGTTCATCTCAAAGAAGCACAAAATCACGTTCACTGACTTTTACACTAAATGTTCCCTCCTGGTGGAATGACCTGCTCAACTCTGTCCGAGCAGCTGAGTCCTTAGCCATCTTCAAGAATCGACTAAAAACACATCTCTTCCATCTTTATTTGACACTCTAAATCTAGCACTCTCTATTCTAATTATATTCTTTAAAAAAAAATCGTCCCTTTTAGACTTGCACTCTATTCATTTACTGCTTGTTTTCTTAAAAAAAAAAAAAAAAACCTAAGACTAGATTTTCTAATCTTTTTGTATTGTTTGTTTTCGTTTTATTTATTATACAATTAACAAAAGACCGAGACTTGTCATAGCACTTGCATATTGTTGCTCTTTTGTTGATTTTGATTGCTTCCTATGGAAGAAAAATAATGCCATATGTCTTTGAAGCAAAAAAGCATGTTGAATAGCACTAACTGAAAAAATAATGCATTGCATTAACAGTGCTTGCATTTTTAGGTCCTGAAATTGAACATAGTTGTTTATTTATTCTGTGAATTTCAATTCAAAATTTTTCACACACATTTTCATAATTAAAAATTCAATAATTCATATTCACCTTCCAGAATTCGCTTCCAAAATATTAAATCTGTTTAAAAATACGATGTATTAATATGATTTGGCAAACTATCCAGTGCACTATGGTTTGCGCACAATGAGTTTTTGCAGCGTTGAGCAATGTAGCCAATTACATCTGTTGATTTTTTTTTTTTTTTTTTTTTTTTAAATCAGAGGTGTTTTAAATTAGAATCCACTCATCGCTCAAATCAGCAGAGTTTTTGTTCAGGTGTTGTGTTCAGCATGAATAATCTCATTATAACAGTGTAGACGCGATGTAAATAAGAGATTCGTTGTGCAGCATAGAGAACTTCATTGATTATAATAACGTATCTTTTGTGATCGCATTGATTATAAACGGACCACTCTTTGCGACATAGTAACGGATGTTATTAATATATTAAGAACCCTCACTAATTTAAGCAGCACCCTCAGTGATTTGATTCTGGAGCCGGGCCTGTGGGAACTAGATCGACAGTTAAGCATTTGTAGAATATGAACGAACGCGTAAGGTTTCACGCTGTTTCCCTCCGTAATCTGTTTGTCACGGGGACAACGAAACGTGAGACGTGCGGATCCATATGCAAAGCTTTTTGACCACGTCCCTGGATAATAATACAGGCAGGGTCAAACATAAGCAAACAGGTATAGCAAGGGCTAGACACAGAGTTATCCTAGCATGGGTGATCGGCGAACAATATCCAACAGGGCAAGGCAGAGAGATAATCCAGGTAGACGAGCAATAATCCAAACGAGGTACAAACAGAGTCCGAACGGCAAGGCAAAGGGTTAATCCAGGAAACACAGGCTAGAAAACAACAAACAGGTTCCGTATCGCAGCTATCACTCGGAGAGATGATAAACGCAGAACACTGGAACTAATCAAAAACTCAGAATAGCTCCGTAAGGCAGCTAACACGAGGAGTGTGTTATACGCAGAACAATACTCGGCAGAGAGGAAGAGGAAGTCCATGGTTTAAGTAGGGTGTATGATTGTGTAATAATTCTCAGGTGTGAGCATATGATTGAGACAGCTGTGTGTACTTAGTGCAATGAATGATGGGAAATGCAGTCCAGGGTAATATATGACAGCCTGCGTGGTGTGAGAGTCAATGTGATGGAAGAATGACCTCTGGTGGCGAGTGAATGGAAGTCCATGGACAGAATTCATGACAGACCCCCCCCCAAGGAGCAGCTTCCAGACGCTCTAAACATTACACAATCCAGGAGGGCGGTGGAGCGGAGGCGGAACGGGGGAGGGACGGAGGGCCAGGTCCATGTAAAGGTACAAGACCTTGGGACTGAGGCAGGATCGGCAAAACAGGGGACCATGATGGAGCTGGCAGAACGGGTTTAGCCGAGGACCACCATATCAGATCAGACAGGTCCGGGGATCCCCACGGTGGAGCAGAAGACCACCAGAGCCAGACAGCCGACCTCCACGGTGGAGCAGACAGAGCAGGAGCCCACCAGTGCGGAGCAGACAGGGCAGAAGACCTCCACGGCAGAGCAGACAGAGCAGGAGCCCACCAGTGCGGAGCAGACAGGGCAGAAGACCTCCACGGCGGAGCAGACAGAGCAGGAGCCCACCAGTGCGGAGCAGACAGGGCAGAAGACCTCCACGGCAGAGCAGACAGAGCAGGAGAACACCACGATGGATCAGGAGAGCACCACGACGGATAAGAAGAGCAACACGGCGGAACAGGAGAACACCACGACGGATCAGGAGAGCACCACGGCGGAACAGTCTGATCAGGAACCCACAGCAGAGATCGGAGCCTAGGAGAAACTGAGACACACAAAACAGAGAGAGCATACACGGTCTCAAGGACCGGGGCAGGGAACACAAGTCCATCAATATTTTCCCTAGTGATAACTGAGGGGACAGACAGTTCATAAGTAAGCTCGCTGATTGAAACTGGACAGGCAATTCACCCACAGGTTCACTAGTTGAGACAGGATAAGCAGACAATTCTGAATCAGATTTAACTGCAGAGTATAAACCAACAGATAGTTCACAAATCGATGCATTGACTGACACTGGATTGACAGATAGTTCAGTGATGACAGCTAAGTAGACAGACTGTTCATACTCAGACCCATTATCAGAAATTGGACTGACAAAAGGTTTAACATCAGACCTACTGACTGAATCAGAACTGACACTAGGCTCAGAATCAGGTTTTTTAACTGAAACCAGAAAGGCAGGCAGTTCATAAAAGGTCTCAGTGGCAGTGACAGGGTTAACAGGACAGACATGAGGTGCATTTTTAGTTTCCTGGTGCAAAACAGGCAGTTCAATATTAGACTCATGGACTGGAACAGGACATACAGTTAATTCAGGATTACATTCACAGACTGAGACTGGTAAAACAGATGATTCAGAATTAGACACCCCTGGGAGCAGGGGACCGGCTGACAGATCAAAACCAGGTGCACTGGCTGAGACTGGACTGGCAAACATTTCAGTAAGTGATATTAGGCAGGCAGATATTTCACAGTCAGATTCAGTGGGAGCAAGACAGACAGATCGTTAAAAGGGAAACTCCTTGGTTGAAACTGAGTTAGCAGACTGTTCAATTTTAGTCTGATTGGTTGTGACTGTACAAACAGACGGTTCATTAGTGGCCTCTTTGACAATGACAGACAAGGCTGGTAATTCAAAGACAACTACTTTGGCTAGATCAGGACAGAACAATAATTCACATTCGCCTCCATGGCCAGTTCTGGACTGGAAGAGAGTTCAGGGGCAGCCGTTCTGGGTGTGACAGGACAGGTGACAGTCTCCTTGACAATGACAGGACACACTAGGAGTTCATAACTGAGCACCACTGACACCTCTGGAGGTTCTGCAGCAGATGCTGCCACCTCTGGAGGTTCTACAGTAGTCTCATAAGGTAACAGAGAGAAATTGTTGCTGGGCGCCGCCAATTCAGGCAGTTCTATGGGGGTGTACGCAGCCCAGATGCAACATAAAACAATCCCCATCAAGGGAAGTGCTTCAGGCAAGGGAATCAGTTCAGGAACAGGAGAGCTAGAGTGAGTTGGTTTGGGGATACCAGCTGCGTGTGCAGACACCAGCGGTGCATCCCTCACACTGGAAATCAGACTGGGAAATCGAAGCACTGACCTTGAATATCTGGGTGTAACGGACAGGACGTCACAAGACTCTGGATGATCAGTTGTGACGTGACGTGGCTCTGGATGGTAAGCGGTGACGTGAAGAGACTCTGGAAGGTCAGTGGAGACGTGAAGAGACTCTGGAAGGTCAGCAGAGACGTGACTTGCCTCGCGACGCTCAGTTGAGACATGACTTGACTCGTGACGATCAACTGTGACTTGGCTGGTCTCACGACGATCGGCTGAGACTTGGCTGGTCTCACGACAATCGGCTGTGACTTGGCTGGGTGTTGTTGTGGCCACCATTTCGCGAACGTGCTCCGGAGCGGCCGCCATTTCAGTCAAAAACGCAGTGTCGCGTTCTTCCTCCGCGACACCCACGGTAAACAAAGAGCCAATAGTCAACAGAGCATAATCCATAAACTGAGAGAGTGATGAACGCGGACCCTCGCGTCTGAGCTCAGATCGTAGGGGTTGATTAATGCCATCACAGAAAAACTCTATTAACAAACAGTCCGGTAGATCAGAATAGTTTGCGATGGCTAAAAATTTGCGGATATAGTTCTCCAGCGATCGCGAGCCTTGTTTAAGGGCTAACAAAATTCTTGCCGTGTCCATACCTGGCCAATGTTCCTCAGAAAAGCTGCTGGATCCTTGTTTGGCCGAGTATTCTGTAACGGGGACAACGAAACGTGAGATGTGCGGATCCATATGCAAAGCTTTATTATCCAGGGACGTGGTCAAAATACAGGCAGGGTCAAACATAAGCAATCAGGTATAGCAAGGGCTAGACACAGAGTTATCCTAGGGCAAGCATGGGTCGACGATCGGCGAACAATATCCAACAGGGCAAGGCAGAGAGATAATCCAGGTAGACGAGCAATAATCCAAACGAGGTACAAACAGAGTCCG
>JAFVLL020019559.1:0-12131 GCA_021397915.2 Tor tambroides
TCATTAGACATGTGACTTTCAACCCATTACTTTTCTGGATTGCTCCAGGACTTATTTCATGTATTTGTTTATGAAATTAAAAAAACATTCAGTGTGGTAAAACATTTTCAAGGCACTTCAGTGTCCATAACTTTATTTTTTTGAGCATTATCAGCTCTGGATGGTGGATAGTAAAGCCTAGAGTGTCTTCTTTCCAAAGATACCTAAATTGTGTGTATAGCACATTATTGTCAGGAAATGTTACCATTTTAATTTAGGTAGGTCAATTTCAGCTGTGAGGCCCAAAATGGGGGGTGCTGGCTAACAGGTTAAATAATAAATAACATTATTTAATTCAATATATTGCACATTTAAATAGCATCATATTTATAGTAAAATATATGCTCAATTCAGTGTCAATAAACGGCTTACTTCACATTGCATGACAACATGCCCCACTAAGAGGGCTCAATGTGTGTTAAACAGCATTTTTTTGTACTCAAGACAATAAAATTGAGTAGAAATTGCCTTTAGAAAATAAATGCAACTGGAAAATAAATAATTGACTAGATTAAAAAGTGTGACAACTAGCCCCAGCATCCCCGCTGAAGATTAAAACATTCTTGATGTTTGATTATTTAGTATTTCATGTAGCTCTTCAGATCAATGTTTTGGTTTCTCTGATCTTTAAAGCACCAGACAGATTTTTCTAAACACCTAGAGAGAACGAGAAGTTCTTTGTGGAGCATCAAAGGTTCTCCAGTGACATCAGGCTGGTTCTAAATAGAACACATTTTTTTAAATGTATCATTTCTAAAAGCTGCAGTGCAAGTGGAACATAAAACCCAAGCTACTTCTACACGCTCATGTTCTGGTCCTCAAGGGACGTGTTTCATCTCATGCTGTTTTATCTGCATACTAAGGAGCCGCGACTCCTCAAATCAAGCCGTTTGATTCTTGCAGGGGTCTGTAAGCTTGAGAAGCCCTTACTATAAATGATAATCCCTGCCAGGAGGATCTGTGTGATGAATGCCGAGTTTCTTAATGGACAGACACCCTCGGAGGGGAAATCACATTAAACAGAAATTTTTTTGACGTGCATGTTGTAATTGCTTGTTTTAAGTAATAATGAGCTGCTGTCATGAAGGCCAGTGATATACGAGTCCTCGTCTGAGCGAGTGACATCAGCAGCGTAGTAAACATGAGTCAGATGCTCCGCTGGGAGCCAGACTCGCAAAGAAATTCAGCAAACTTTGCTGGCTGTAAGCAAATAAACAAACAAACAACACACTAATGCATATGGGAGCACGGCTGTGTTCCCAATGAATACTAGAGTCCTACTGTGTATGCTTTTGTACTACCTTCTATTTTTTTAAAAAGAACTGACACAATATGTATTACACAATGATAAATGAGTCAAACAGTATTATGTTGATGTCACTACATTGACTGACAATGTCAGGTATAGCATCATCCTGGAAATAAATTATTTCCAACAAAGATGGAATCATAACTCATGTATATAAAATTGTATTTCCATCTCTGCTGCAACAGTTTTGGAAGTGTCTAAAATGACTGTACCCATATGCAGAAGTCATTGGTGTTTGGTGATGAGTTTTTGGCTCAAGGTCTGCGTCTAAAGTCACACCAGAGGTGTTCAGCTGGGATTAGGACTTGGCTTTCTGCAGACCAGCCAAGTTCTTCCACACTGACTGAATCAATCATTTCTTTTTGCATTGTCATGTTAGAACAGAAAAGGGTCCTGTCCAAACTCTTGCTATAAAATTAGAAGAACACAATTTTAGCATTAAGATTTGTACTCATAGAAATGACTATAAGTAGTCAAACCTGTTCATTAGAACAGTCCCAATACTTTTGTCCATACAATATATTTAAACAAGTAAATATTATTTATATTTATGTAAAAATGTAAAAAAAAAAAAAAAAGTTATTTAATTATATGTACAAAATAACTAAACCCTTGTTTATATTTGTGTACATAATACAAATAGAAAATACAAAAAAAAAACATTTGAATAAACACATATTTATATTTATGTAAGAAACCATATGAAATGCACATTTATGTAAATCAATTTTTATATTTAGGCCTATGTAAATAAAAATTAGTGCTGTCAAAGGATTAATCGCGATTAATCGCATCCAAAATAAAAGTTTTGTTTACATATGTGTGCGTACTCTGTATATTTATTATGTATATACAAATACAAACACACGTTTATATAAGAAAAATATGTTTATATATTAAATATATTTATATATAATATAAAATATAATAATATAAATATATAAAATGTATATACATGTAAATATTTTCAAAATATATAATGTGTATTTATATATACATAAATAGTACACATACATATATTATGTAAACAAAAACTTATTTTGGATGCGATTAATCATTTGACAGCACTAATAAAAATATATAAATAAGTGTATTAAATAATATTTTCTTTATTTGTAAAAAAGAAAAAAAAAGAAAAGAAAAATCTTCAAAAATAACAGCAATAATAAATTTATTATTATTATTATGTAATAAAGAAAAAAACTGTTTTGGCGAGTCTGATTAAATAATCAGGATGTTGTTATAAAATCACAGCTGATATTCACAACACTTGAAATGAAAGGACAAGTCAAGTGCATTGTGGGATACAGTATTGCACACAGTGTGGGCAGGCTATATAGTTAACATTTTGGAGAATGCCGTTGATCATTCAGCTTTTCTATGTATACAGAAAATCTGCATACTGTGTCCACAATATATTAACAGACAGACTGAAAGCCACAAAATTCTTGATATCATGGAGTCTTTCAACCACTTGAGCAACATCAGAAAGCGAAACCACAGGCAGATAAACAATTTACGAACTGCTTATTTGCAGGCTGGATCTGTGTGTGTGTAGATAGCAGGCAGGTCGAGCCGTGTCACTGAAACCATTCCCCTCCATTACCGACAACTAATCACTTTCACTGCGCTCACGGGGGAAAGCCACATCCAGATGCCCCACGCCGAACTACTGGAGAACTTGGACGCCTCACGGGGGAGAAATATCTGATTAGCTGCTTTCTTCATGGGTGAAAAGGTGCACGCTTCGCCTTTGACCTAGTTTGCTGGCAGGTCACTCTGCGTTTCCACCCCGCCACAGGGGAAGCACTGAAGAGTGAAATGAAATACGCCTGTAGAATGTGACACGGCTCGGGAGTCGCTCTTCCTGCAGTGTCCCACCGTCGATTTTGTTGTGTTTTATCTGTTCTCCTTCAAGGGCACGTCTATGAGCATCTATTAGCGAGAGTTTGAGGCTGCTGATATAAAACATGGAGCACATTTAAAGGAATAGTTCACTCCAAAATGAAAACTCTGACTTTATTTACTCGTTCCCGTCCCACATGCTGTTATCTTGTTCTGTGAGACGCCACAGGAGGCTTTTTTTGAAGGAAATTTATGCCGCTCTTTTATATACAACGACAATTCATAATGACAATGACTGTCATGATCCAAAAAACACCATAAAGAATCATATACTCACACAAAACTGTCTATACAACATACAAAACGCATACAATATACTGTATATATGCACAACTATTTTTGATTGTCTTGTACTTTATAAGGTATTTTATATAAGCATATTATAAATATATATATATATATATATATATATATATATATATATATATATATATATATATGTGTGTACTGTGTGTATTTATTATGTATACATAGACACACATACAACATATGTTTTGAAAATGTTTACATGTATTTACGTGTATATATTTATATTCATATAAACTATATCATATATAAATATATTTAATATATAAACGTAACATTTTTCTTGAAATATTTTTGCAATTTAAATTTTAAATTTTTGTTTTCTATGTGAATATAGGCCTATGTTAAAGGTGGGGTAAGCGATTTCTGGAAGCCAATGTTGATATTTGAAATAACCAGAATAAACACGCCCCTACCCCAAAAGGGTCTCGGCCCTATTTTGATAGCTCCGCCCCACACATACGTAGCCTACGCATCCCAGGCAACGATTAGTTCTGTGAAACAAAGCAAAACCAATGTTACACCGTGCCTACACCGGACGCCAGCGACGCGATAAAATACTATAGAAGTCATTATAATCAGTGATGCTGTCTACACTGGATGGTGTGTGCCGCGACAAATCTCCGACAGAGAACTGCTGCCGCGTTCTATTTATGACGTGCTGACACAAATTTCAAATAATTTTCAACGGTCGCTTTGTCGTGTCCAGTGTAGGCAGACTTTAGCTGTTGCGGCGTGCCGCATCTGGTGTAGACATGGTGTTACTCACCTATCGAGAAGAAATAAAGCAACCTCGGCGTCTAATCGCAGTCCTTCCGCTCCTTCAGTTCTCCCCAGCACTGGAAAGCTGATCCGATATTTACACGGGTCCTACCTCTTGCCTTATCGTTCCACAGATGTTTTCCTCTTTTGTTTTTTATCCGCCATCTCTATCTTTCTGTCTCTCGGCTCGGCTGTGCACTGAACGCTCTCTCCTCCATATCATGAGTAGACACGCCCCTTACTGCTGATTGGCTACAAGTTTGTTTTGGTACTCGGCCCCGACTCAGTTTTCTAAAGCGTTTTTGAAAAATTACATACCCCACCTTTAAACTGTTATTGACTGCAGTGATCAAAGCTGAATTTTCAGCATCATTACTCCACTCTTCAGTGTCACATCGCCACAGTCATAGCACCCTGCAGGCCAAGACTGGTTGCCCACTGGAGCTAAGCAGGGTTGAGCCTGGTCAGTACCTGGATGGGAGACCTCCTGGGAAAACTAGGTTGCTGTTGGAAGAGATGTTAGTGAGCCCAGCAGGGGGTGCTCACCCTGTGGTCTGTGTGGGTCCTAACGCCCCAGTATAGTGATGGGGACACTATACTGTCAAAAAGCACCGTCTTTCAGATGAGACGTTAAACCGAGGTCCTGACTTTCTGTGGTCATTAAAAATCCCATGACACTCATCGTAAAGAGTAGGGGTGTAACCCTGGTGTCCTGGCCAAATTCCCTCCACTGGCCTCTGACCATCATGGCCTCCTAATAATCCCCATCCACTTGATTGGCTCTATGACTCTCTCTCCTCTCCACCTGTAGCTGGTGTGTGGTGAGCGCACTGGTGCCGTTGTCCTGTGGCTGCCGTCGCATCATCCAAGTGGATGCTGCACACTGGTGGTGGTTGAGGAGAGACCCCCCACATGATTGTAAAGCGCTTTGGGTGTACAGCAATACACAATAAAGCTATATAAATGCCTCATTCATTCATTCATTCATTCATTCACATGACACTTCAGAAAACATTCTAATATTCTGATTTGCTTCTCAAGAAACATTTGGTGCAAAATATTTTTGTGGAAACTGTGATACATTTTATTTTTCAGGATTCTTTGATGAATAGAAAGTTCAAAAGAACAGCATTTATTTGAAATAGAAATCTTTAGGAACATTATAAATGTCTTTACTGTCACTTTTGATCAATATAACTCATCCTTGCTGAACAAAAATTCTTTTTTTTTTTTTAAATATCCAATTTTATATAGGCCCTATATTTATACTACGGGGCTATAAGCAGTTCCAGGCAGGTCTTGACCGCATTATATGTCCATATCGTTTCGCCAAATGATTTCAGTTATTTCAAAGGTCCTTACAGCTTACAACAGCAAAAGAACCAAAACCCTCTACCTCGGGTGTGCATTATTTTCTAATAATTCAACGGCCCGTCATCAATTTCTTACACACCCACACACACATACATATATACATACATATTAGGGGTGTAACGATACGCGTATTCGTATTGAACCATTCGGTACGAGGTTTTCGGTTCAGTACGTATTACAAACCGAATGATTCGTTGGACTAATCTTATTACATTTGGAAAATAAAAGCTTAAAGTGTGTGAAATATCAGTGCCACTGCGTTCAACAAAGCAGCCCAAACGACGTAACAGGCAACATGCTGTCTGCTCCACGACCTCCCCTTGCTGGGGTGCGTCGAAAGACGATGATCTTGTATCGACGATGGCCAGAGATATTGTCAAAAACATCAATTATTGGCAATCTTAAGAGGATTTGGCATTTCCAATTAATTTAGGCCTGTTACATTCTTATTTTTATTAGGCCTATTATTATTATGAAGTTACTTTTATTATTAAATTAAAAGTACAATTAATTTGCCCTGCAATAATTAATGCATAACTGACGCGCTGTGAGGATAAGATAAGGCTATATTTACTCCTCAATTAAAACGTTTTTAAAAAAGTCTTTTAAAACAGGTCTGTTAGGCTATAGGTTACCTACAATGAATTATAGTCCTATAAAATATTAACACTGCAGTCATCAATAGAAGTCAATGAAATAAAAAGCTTTTATTTCAACCACCGACTTTCAAAAACAACCTGTTTAACACAAAATAGGCCTACGTTTCTTATTTATTTATTTTTTTCAGTATGTACGGGCCACAAGAGTCTCTGAGAGAATATGTGGCGTCAGATGCCGAAAGCTTCGTCATTCTATTTTTACTTTCACTTTCTGCTTACAGTGAATTGACTGAGATTAAGACGTTCACCGGCATAAATCTTGTGCAAAGTTTGCACATGTGCAAACCCTGGTGCAAACACGTGCTTGTGTGATATCCATTGGCTCGCCTTCATGGTTTAAAACAGAAATACTTCCAACACTGCGACGTAACCAATTGCCCCGCCCTCCGTATCGAAAACATACTGAACCGTGACACCACTGTGTCGAATTGAACCGAACCGTGAATTTTGTGAACCGTTACACCCTTAACTGGATGTCTTTTTTCAAAATTCCTCAAAAATACACCTGTTCTCCAATAACATAAGCAAAAAGACAGATTTGACATTTTTGGCTGAACTATCCCCTTTAAGTGTTTGGAAGTGCACAGAAAAGAAATGACATTTCCTCCCAAACGTACTCGACACCGTCAGCTAAAGAAATATATAAGTGCAGTATATTCTGCAGACAAAATATGGCTCAGGATGATGAATTCTCTGGGCTGTATCACCTATCAGCCATGGCAGGTGTATGAGATGAATGTGCTTTAGTTTTGGGTGCTAAAACCTTGAGAGATATTCGGCCTCGAGGCTCTGACGGCTGTGGCGTAATTTCCTGCCAATTTTGTGCTTAAATACTGCAGCCCGTGTTAATAAATGCAAATGCATGAGGAGCAGGCAAGAGTTCAATGAGAAAAAACACACAACTGCCACTAGTGTGTAACCTTGACTCCATAAGACTCCCATTCACCGTTTGACTTTCTATTCACACATTTTCATAACTGACAGTAAAGAAGACGTATGAGGGTGATTTGTTCTCGGCTTCGCCCCATGCCGACGTCCAGGCTCTTTGAGACCATGAATCATAATGGACAACGTGCTTTGCGAGGAAATACGGAGTGCATTCGCAGCAAATTGATCTTATGCTGAGGGTTTATGTCTCGTTCCATACAAACAACTGGTAGAATTGATAAACGATAAATCCTGAAGAGGCTGAGACCTCACAATGGGAGATACAAACCATATTTCCACATATAGTTACTGTTAGGCTAAGTGACGGTCAGTCAACACAAACTGAAACCTACTAAAATGATTCTTGTAAATAAAGATTATTAGAGTATGTATTATAAGAAAGCACTATTTCAGTTTTTCTACTTTAAAGTTTATTTAAATTTAATTGCCATTTCTTTGTAATCAGCACTGCTTTAGTATTAAAGAGAATCTTTTTAATTATTGCTAATATATTTTTAGCACTTTGGTTTGTCTGTTTTTGTCATTTTTATTAGGTGTAGGTCTTTTTAAACATGTATATACAATTTTTATATATGTATTACAGTTTTAGTTTCAGTTATTCAAGTAAAAGTTGAATAAAAAGTCAAATAAATAAATAAATAATGTGAAATAAAATAAAATCCTATTTTTTTCAAGCAATACTTTTTATGGTTTAGTTTTAGGCTACGTCCACACAAAGCCAGTTCTCTCCCTATCCAATCTTTTTTTTTTTGCCTCACTCTAAAAAAAATTCCGTAAACACGGAGTCGTCTCAGGAAATATCTGCGTACACACGGAATCACTGAAACCGACTGAAAACGATGTAGTACACGTGCCAGACCAATATGTGGCGCTGTAATTCTGCCACAGAGATACACAAAAAATGGAGAAGAAGACTTGGAGCATGCGCGTAAACCTTGCGCGCTGAATACAAACTAACACACAACATGACGAATGCGGCAAGAGCAAGACTCGAGTTCTTCGCTCAACGTTACGACAGATGCTTTGGACATCCGGAAGTTCTCCCTCCATTCATCTTCCACAACAACGCCACCGACAAAGTTGTCCCAACAACTGCTGGTTCTACCAGGTCTTATCCAAAATCTTCTCCTGGTTGCCCCCTTTTTTTTTTTTTTTTTTTTTTTAAGATTTTGCTTTTTTTTTTTTAAGCTAATGAGCTCAGTAGGTTCTGCAGCACGAACACAGGCACGTAGTCCGACATTGTTGTTGTCGCTGTTATGTGACGTAGCGGTGTCTGATTAGGGGCGAGACATGGGCTGATGACGTCATCGTTTCAGAAAATATACAGATTCGCCATCCACACGAAAACGTGAAAACGGCGTTTTCAAATTTATCCACCCTGGGACCCGGTTTCAAAAATGATCGGTTTTACTCTTCGAAAACGCCGGATTCGTGTGGACGAAACGCCTATACGGTAAAAAATTTATGCGTATACAGCAAAACGCGTCTTCGTGTGGATGGGGCCTTAGTTCACTTTAACAACCCTGGGAATTTTTTTTTTTTTTTTTTTAGTGAAACTAGCAAACAATACCAAAGAGCATCTTAAAAACCATATACAGCCAGAAATAATTACTGAAGAATAGATCTTTGTTGAATCATTTAATAACCATTTAATATCTTTAAAGGTTCTCCTAAACTGCTAATAAAGATCTATATTTAATCACTATCATGTCATTTTATAAATGTTTTGACAACTATATAAACATTAAAAATGTGGATTTAACTGGGATTTACAGCTTGATTGAATAGGAGAACGTTTTAAACGTCTCAAAAAGATGTTTTTTTTTTCTTCCTGTAGTACTTTAGACACACCAAACCAAAGAACCAAAGAGCATCTCAAGACAAAAATGTTCTAAGAATGTTTTGCTAATGTCCCCATTACATTATGGAAACGTTTTTTGTTGTTGTTGTTGTTGTAACTATTGAAACATTAGAAATGTGCACACTTCACCTTTAAAGCAGAGGTTTATCCCTCATGTTATCATTCATCAGCACGACCCGCTTCCCAACATCTAGAGGAACTGGAGCCAAACTCCATCCCTCGCTTGCCATCTCCTTTCTTCCTGCTCTTTAATTGATTCTGCTGGCCCTTTCTAGCAAGACACGGCAACATACTTCACAATTATGACTAAGCTTCCGCGACACTCTGGTGGCAACTCAGTTTTATCATAAAGCTCACGACACCGCCAAGAGTAAGCAGCCACACAGTCATGATTAAATTGAACACTTCAATGCCTCCGGACCAGCTTTCGGCAATGATAAACGACCTGGAAGTAAAGATAACATAGTAGGGGATGTCAGTCTTTCTGACCCGAGATCAGATAGGGAAACACTCCTGATATGCTTAGTGCAGACACTGAGTGTTTAGACGTGATTGGCAGGTGGATTTTGAGCCAACAAACCAGCCCCGGATCTCACCAGTCTGCCTCGGTGCTGAATATAATTGCCTTGGCAGAATGAACAGCCTGGGAGTAATGTGAAAAAACTGCTGCTGCACTGCTCTGTTAATTCAGTGACCGCTGTATTTGTCATCTGTGTTAGTAACAGTCACATTTCTGGGCCTATTACTATTACAAATAGGTAAACAAAGGCTGAGTGTCAAAAAAGAAATACTATCACACCATATGAGAGCTTATACGCTGTTAAACAAAGGATCGAAACGTGTTTTACAGCCTGATGAAGCACAAGAACCGTTACAAGCCTCTGAAAGAAATTTTTAATCTCCAGTTCTTCAGAAAAAAAACTAAGAACTAAGAGACCAAAACACAGATCTGAAGAACGTATGAAATATCAAAAACGTTTTAATCTCCAAAAAACCAAAGTACCTCAAAAACCTCATACAGCCAAAAATAATTACAAGACGGTAATTCAAAAACCAATCAAGATCTTCAAATGTTCTCCTGAACTCCTAAAAATAAACCTTTCAATTATTATATTCAATTATTGTCATGTTTGACATTTAAAGGGGAGGTTCGCTGTTTTTTTCTAGGCTTGATTGTGCTTATGGGGTGCAGTCTAACGTGTGTTAATTCTTCGTTTTTAAAAAAACTAATTATTTTTCACATAATTTACCTATATTCCACACGGCTCTGTCCTTTCTATTATAATGAGCTGATCATTTCCTGGTTTTATGAAGCCCCTCCCTCAGAAATAGGCAATGGGCTCAGATTGGTTAGCTGGTCCAGTGTGTTGTGATTGGCTAAACCGCCCCTAGTGCGCATCTGAACGTCCCACCCCTCACCTCAGCTGCATGTGCTCTGGTTGTATTGTAAAAAATGACATCCTCTATATTGCTTATCAATTTGAGCCCGATTGAGACCCAGAGAATATTAGTGAAGAGGATCGCGCAGAACCTGTGCAAGCATGGCTCTTAAAGGTAAGTTTTTTGTTTGTTGTTGTCTCATAATTTTAGGTACACTGTTATTTGTAAATGCTACTGCTTCTGTTAGCTTTTAATATACGGTTTTATTCTGATTAAAGCTTTAATACAGTACGGCAACCGCACACACATCCATGTATAACGCTTCCCATAGCTATGTGAAAATAAGTGTATAAATGGAACAATTCATTGTTTCAGCTGAGCTGGTGATCTGAAAGAGATTGAGAGAGTGAGAGAATGAGAAAGTGAGAGAGAGAGAGAGAGAGAGATGCAGAGCGTGTGCAGAGCAGGGCGACGCGAGGAACAGGATTGAGAACCGCTGCTTTAGAACATTGATTTTGAAACTTGTGAATCCATTAGAATCGTTAGAAGACAGAATTGTGATTCATACATGAATAGATTTTTACGTGCACCCTAGTTTTCTCATCCTCTTCTCTAAAGCAGCACAACATGGCCTCGCCCCCTTAGTTGCATGTTCCCGGGGGCGGGGTTTATCTATCGTTATGTCACGAACCCAGGAAGTAGCTCGTTGTAGGCCCTACCAACCGTTTTTGTAGGCTTTTTGTATCAACTTTGCAGATATTGTTCAAGCTCAAACAGCAACATTAAACAACAGTGAAATTGCAATCAACCACCACTTCAATATTAGTTTTATATATTTCTTTGTGTAATTCCTATGTGTAAATGTATAAAAACACTGTCTATACATCCCAATTACAGAAAAAAAACACAATAATACAGACAATATAAGAAAAAGCACAAAATATCATGACTACGACAGTAAATGTAATGTAAACAGAATGCAATTACAACCCAAATTCCGTAAATGTTGGGACGTTATTTAAATATGAATAAAATGAAAACTAAAAGACTTTCAAATCACATGAGCCAATATTTCATTCATAATAGAACATAGATAAATGTTTAAATGCAGAAATTTTACACTTTTATCCACAAAATGAGCTCATTTCAAATTTGATGCCTGCTACAGGTCTCAAAAAAGTTGGCATGGGGGAAACAAAGGGCTGAAAAAGCAATAAATTTTGAAAATATTCAGCTGGGAGAACATCTAGCAACTGATTAAGTTAATTAACATCAGGTCTGTAACATGATTAGCCATAAAAGGGATGTCTTAGAGAGGCAGAGTCTCTCAGAAGTAAAGATGGACAGAGGCTCTCCAATCTGTGAAAGAGTGCATAAAAAGATTGTGGAATACCTTAAAAACAACGTTCCTCAATGTCAAATTGCAAAGGCTTTGCAAATCTCATCATCTACAGTGCATAACATCACCAAAAGATTCAGAGAAACTGGTAGGGCTGGACCAGAATATTCGATTATTCGAATATTCGTTCGGTGGGTTGGCATTCGATTTTCAATTCTGAGATTCGAATATCCTTTTTTTTTTTCTTTT
>JAFVLL020019560.1:0-10440 GCA_021397915.2 Tor tambroides
TATCGGCCAAAATGAGTTAAAAAAATATCGGCATATCGGATATCGGCAAAAATCCAATATCGTGCATCCCTAATATATATATATATATATATATATATATAAGACTTGAGCTTTACTATCCACATCAATAAGGAATACTATGAGAAACAACAGAGTCAAAGCTGATACTGAAATGAAAAATAGTAATATTCCGAGCTATACCTCCAGACACACATCGGCGGGCGATCTCCCACAGTATGAGGCCGAAGCTGTACATGTCGGCCATGATGTAGGACTGGAAATGGTTCCTGTTCAGAGTCTCGTCCAGAACCTCAGGAGCCATGAAGCGTTTGGTGCCCACGCGTGTGTTCAGCGGGATGTCCACCTCATTAGTGTCGCTGTTCATGAGACAAAACAGTGTTTCAGTGCTCATATTGAAGCAGCAGAGCTCATTTCAGCAGCATACACTCTTCACATTATTTCCGCAGTATTTTTAGGGGGAAAACTTGTTGATGCAACTTTGAAAGTGTAGTTTGCCAAGCTACAGCCAAAATACCCTTTCAAAAAAGTAGTTAACTACTCTACAATTTACTACTAAACTACACTGAAGCTATATAAGGGGCAATGTTTACAGTCTTACCATCGCTAATAAAAATGATCAATATATTAATGCTGCTGGCTTTTATGACATTTTACTTGTGATATTCCTCATCTGATAAATGGATAAATGTAAATATATACCAGCATTATTTAAGTGTTATTTATATCCCATTGTAGTATTTATTATTATTTTGAATTAACTTTTATTTTTATATTGTTTTTAGTCATTTTAATTAGTTTTTTAATATTTTTATTTATCTTTAATTTATTTTTATTTTAGTATTCGTTTTTAAATTTGCACTACAACTTAAACCTCTTTATTTCAGACAGTTGCTAAGACCAACTTTTTTGAAATAAAATATAAATATTAATACAGACGAAGAACTTGAAAATGTAAACAATTTTGAATTTTTAATTATAGAACAGTATTTAATTATCAGAGCTGTATGTACCTGAATATAAGTAATAACAAAAAACAATGAGGATTTTTGATGAGGATTTTTGAGGTCTGATAAAGGAATAAATGTAAATATATATCAGCTTTATTTTAGTATTATTTATATACTATTGGAGTAGTTATTATTATTTTGAATTCTTATATTTTCAGTTTTCATTTAAAGTTTTAGCAGTTTTGTTTTTGTCATTTTTGTCATTTTTAATAGTCTTTTAATATTTCTATTCAGCTTTAATTTATTTTTACTTCAGTTTCAGTTTTAGTAATTTTACTACTTCAACTTAAACCTGTTTTTATTTCAGTTAATCGTCAAGGCAGCATTCATTTTTTAAATTTGAATAGGTTTAGTTTTAGTTAACAATAACAACAATCACATATACATGTAATATTTTAATTACAGAACAGTATTTCATGATCAGAGCAGTATGTATCTGATAATTAATGACAAAAAATATATTAGCATTAATTATTCAAATTTTACTTAGGAACAAAAAAGTTGTGCCAGGCAGGGACTTTTTGAGTGATCACTCAAATGAATATTTGAAATGGCTTTTTTTTTAACCGGTTGCTAAAACTGCTGCCTACAATAATCAGCAGGTTAACCTCAAAGAAAGTAAAGCAAAGGAGCTGGCCTCTGACCTGATGAACTTGACGGCCAGGCCGAGGTCAGCGATGCAGCAGGCGCCGTTCCTCTTCACCAGGATGTTTTTGCTCTTCAGGTCTCTGTGGGCGATGGCCGGTTTGCCCTGCGTACCGAAGATCTCCGTGTGAAGGTGGCAGAGGCCGGAGACGGACGAGTACGCCAGTCTCAGCATGGCCCGGCTGTCCAGGGTGGTGCACTTCAGATAGTCGTACAGAGAGCCGTTCTCGTGGTAGTCGGTGATGAGGTAGAGTTGAGTCCACGAGCCCGTGCCTTTAATATCGGCTGCTATGAACCCTGGAGAGAGAGAGTTAAAATTAGTGCACGAGTCTAAATATACCGAGCCAGGCTGTGCTTAATTTAATGAAATAATTAATCTGATATCAGCTAATTAATTTGAAAGGCCTGCTAATCAAGACGGTTCAATCGTGCATTTTAACATGGTTCATTTTCCTGTAATTACCGACTACATGTTCACCAGTGGGAGTAATTAAATAACAGTAGATAGGCTGCTAATGTAACTACATTTTTCAGTTGCGTGACAGCAGCTCTGCTGTTTTGAAAATAGCAATGCTATTTTTCTAAAAAAAACAGTGGAATAGCATGAAAAGATGCAGTACTGCTGCTTGTTGCATCACTTTGTATTGTGCGTGGAGCTTTACAGCCGAGTGATCAAACACACTCTCACTGAATGTCCTCAAGCAGCGATTAATGATAGTGAACTGATTTATTTTGGATGGCTCGTTTTAATGAACTAAACTCACTTTAATTTGAATGATCACTCAAACGTATTCCCAGAAGTCTAAAATATTTAGTTAATTGACTAGTTGACAAATAACATGGACATGTGGAGGTTTTAGTTTAACATTTACAAAGGGAACATTTTACACCATTTTTAATGAGTTTCTTTCTTTTCTTTTTTTTTTGGTAGCTCTTTTAAAGAGCCTTGCAGAGCAACATATAGTCTGATGTAATATGACCATATAAAACTGTATAATAATTAATAAGAAGAAAAATGTAATATATATATATATATATATATATATATATATATATATATAATTTGTTCTGTGTGTATAAAAAAAAAATATATATATATATATATATATATATATATATATATATATATATATATATAGCAATACATAAATATAGCAATAAAACATCTGTCACTGTTTGAAATGTAATTTATGAGTACTGTGAACTTATTTCATTTCCACAAAAAAAATAAAAAAATAAAAAAATAAAAAAATTTAATTAAACAGCAGGGGTTCTATAACTTAATGGAAAGCTAATAATTTAATTAAATAATAAATAAATATTTTTAAAATAAAAACTATTAAAATAAAGCACTAAAAATATTAAATATTTTATTTGTTTACCTGCATGTCATGTGACCATTAACATACCCATGAACATGCAAATGTGTGCAATTATTGAAATATCATCTTAAAATCTCAGTGAATATTTTAAATTGACAAAGAGGTTTGTCTGACTGACAAAATGTTTGGGAATCCCTGTTCAAGAAGAATAAAAGATTACACAATTATTGCATAAATATAGTCTTAATGTTTTTTTGTTGCTGTTTTGTTTTTGGCCCATCCCGGACCTAAGCAGTAAACCTGACACTTTATTTCATTGAAAGACCTTTGTTAAATTACATTAGAATATATATAGTGCAGTGGAGATCTTTAGCTATGTAAACAGCCATTGTGTGAAGCACTGACTCATTTGGCCTCGTATTTTAAAAGAACAGCTATAAAAAATAATAAGTTCCTTTATTCACCCTAATTATACACATACTGCCCCCTTAATAGCTTTAGTGAAATAAAATCTTTTTATTAGTGTAGCAAACTACTTTTTCAAGAGAGTAGCTGAATAACTTTAAATCATGAGTTACTTAAGCTTGGCAAGCAGTATCTTTTATTTTAATAGTCTATATATTCTCTACATTAATAGTATAATAGTAGCATATGAATGTAATGGTGTTTGTGTGTGTCTGAGAGAGAAAGTCTCACCGAGAATATTCTCATGTCTCATGAGGACAGTCTGATATATCTCTGTCTCTCTGAACCAGCTGGCCTCCTCTGTGGTGAAAAACACTTTCACAGCCACTTTCTCTCCCCTCCATCTCCCCATCCACACCTCTCCATAACGGCCCTTCCCGATCTGTGTCACCATCTGGATCTGCTTCGCTATAGTGCGCTGCACCTACAGACACAGACAGACACAGTCACAGACTATCAGGTAGATAGATAGATGTTATTTTCTTCACAATTACATGAAGTGACTGATCATACGCAATAAGAGCAGTGACATTTATTAAGAAAATAAGATAAATAGGGTCCTACGAAATCTGTTTTTTATTTTTTTCCAAATTACATTTAATTTTTTCCCCCAAATTCTGTTTTTCACTGCAATTTCCCTGGATTTTGTTTTAATTGTTAAATTGTTAATTTTTAAAATAAAAAGCATAATTAATTTAATTATTTTTATTTTTTTTCCAAAAGTTCTGTGGTTTGTGTTGTAATTTTCTGGATTTTGTTTTAACTGTAAATTTTAAGTAAATTTTAATTAAAAAAAGCATGTCTAATTAATTCAATTTTTTCAGAAATTCTGCATTGTCTTTTCATTTAAATTTTCTAAATTCTGTCTTTTATCATTTAGTAAAAATCAAAAACAGGTAAAATTTAAAAAACAGTTGGTGATATTCCTTAAAAATGTTTTATTACATTTTATTATTATTATCATCCTCATCATCATTATTATTATTATTACAACTACTACTTTGAAGTACATTCTACTTTGTAACTGTAATACATTTCTTTCATAAATTAGACAAATTAGACCAGTCTTTTATTTTAACAGGTTGTAATGAAGACTTTGTTGTGTGTATCTGACATTTTCAATTGAGCCACTCATTCACTCGGAGACACACACTGACTTCATATTAAATAGTCTTTTTGCAGTTTAATAATCCCAGACACTAGTTCATGTTGGGATTTGATTAATTGTACAGCCCTACTTTTGATCTATTCATCAAAATTTCATAACATTCCATCTTATATTTTTATGAGTGGATTCTGTGTTTTCTGCATCCCAGAATTCCCAGGGCTCTGTGTGGATGTTGATTTCATGTGTGTGTGATTCTCACCAGCAGGGGGAGTCCTGACCCTGAGCCGGAGCTCTGGGACTGCTCTATGAGATCCCGCAGGGATTCTCCCGGAGGAATGAACGTTTCGTCCGGATGCAGGCCGAGGCTGTAGCGTGGGGCTAACTCGTGACGCTTATACCTGAAACACCACACACACCACTTCAACACCAGACTAACATGACCAGAAGTCAACACAAACACAACCTGGGGGTTTACACGATAAAAACAGCCGCACTAAGAGACATATAATATTAATATAACGTGACAGATTAAAAGTTTAGAATTAGGGTTAGTCTGGTCTCATATAACCAGACACTGTAGTTTTTGCTGAACAAAAGTTAAATGTGACCCTGGACCACAAAACCAGTCACAAGGGTCAATTTTTCAAAACTGAGATTTATACATCACACAAAAGCTGAATAAATAGGCTTTCCATTGATGTATGGTTTGTTAGGACAGGACAATATTTGTCTGAGATACAACTATTTGAAAATCTGGAATCTGAGGGAGCAAAAAAAATCAAAATATTGAGAAAATCGCCTTTAAAGTTGTCCAAATGAAGTTCTTAGCCATGCATATTACTAATCAAAAATGAAGTTTTGATATATTTACGGTTGGAAATTTACAAAATATCTTCATGGAACATGATCTTTACTTATCTTTATTTTTGGCATATCATTAGGATATCTTAATAATTTTGACCCATACAATGTATTTTTGGCTATTGCTACAAATATACCCCAGCGACTTAAGACTAGTTTTGTGGTCCAGGGTCACAAATAGTCTTTTTAAGGTAAGACATACCAAGTGAAAAGTTTAAAAAAGAATGTAAATTATATCACCATACTTTTAATTCTGAGATCAGCAAACGAAAGTGTATTTTGCACATTTTCTTGCCATTTTCTTTCCATTAGTCTAAAAACATGTTATGAAAAACCAAATAGCTCAAAATCTCAAAACTGACCACTGCATGAAAAAACAATATTTTTGCCTGTAGTGTCCTGCCTTAAAGGGATAGTTCACCCAAAAATCTTTTAAATCACCCTCACGTTGCTCCAAACCTGTATCCAAACACATACACACAAAATTCTTCCATAATACTTTCCATACAATGGAAGTCAATGGCTACCAGAAAAATGTTGGGTTACCAAATATTCTTCAAAATACTGTACTTCTTTTGTGTTCAACAGAAGAAAGAAACACATAAAGGTTTGTAACAGCTTGAGGTGAGTAAATGATTTTTGGGTCAACTATCCAGTTAATTAGCTTCATTTAAGAAATAACTACAGTAAGTCTGTGTTTGTAACTTACACACCTGAAGTAACAGAAGATGATGATGAAGGTGAGGATGAAGCTACAGACCGTCACTGAGATGAGCAGAGCAATGTGATGAATGTCTCCCACCACGTAACCTGCACACACACACACGCACGCACGCACGCAAAAATTAGATGTCAAAGAGTCAATGGTGAGCACACAACTCTTGCATCATCACACTCGGCTCTATGAACACTTCCTTCAGGAGTTCTGTGTGTGTGCGTGCGTACGTGCGCGCGTGTGTGTGTGTACTTGTTTATGCTACATTGAGGGGAACAAATGTCCCCACAAGGATAGTAAAACCTGAGTTTTAAAAATAGCAAATGATGTTTATCTGAAAGTGTAAGGGGTAGGTTTAGGGTTAGGGTTAGGTTAGAGGATATAAAATATTGTTTGGTCAGTATAAAAGTAACAGAAGTCTGTGTAAAGTCCCCACAATTCACAGAAACAAACGTGTGTGTGTGTGTGTGTGTGAGAGAGATGCTGAAATCAGAGCTACAGCACAGGTGTGAGGGTGTGAACACACAGGTGTGTGTGTGTGTGTGTGTGTGTGATGGACAGAGAGGTTTCTATTCTGCTGTGTTGATTGATGGGAGCTGCTCGTGACAGCCAAAATAAACCCTACAGGTGTGTGAGAGTTTCTGACCTACATATATTTTTGGGAACAAATCAGACATTTTTTCTAGGAATGCTGCCCAAAGGAAAATACTAAAGAGGTTAAATCATGTTTTTTATTCGCTTCAGTAAGTGTTTGAGTTAGTCTATAGTGATCATTATATTATATTATTATATTAATATACTATTCTGAATTAGATTTTATTTCTATATTTTATTTGAATTTTAGTTTAAGTAATTTTTTGTGTTTTTATTACTCATTATTTATGTAATTTTTTTGTTATTTAGCTGTAATTTACTTTATTTAAGTCTTAGTTTTTATTTATTTCCACTTAGTAATTTATTGTAGTAGTATTGTTGTAGAAATAAACTAGCAACTGTAGTTTATTTCAACTAACAAAAATATTTTTCATAATTTTAGTTAACAATAATAACCCTGTTGCCAAGGCTTTGTTATACAGTTTCCAAGATTTCTTAAGTGGATTGATTTTAGCACATTGCTATGCAGTTGCAACGGTGTAGTGGGTGTTGTAATTTAGTTGCTAAGGTGTTTTGAGTGGTTATAAGAATGTTGCTAAGTGGTGCTGCTGAGAGGTTTTTAGCATGTCGCTATGTTTCAGCTAAATGGTTCAACTTATTTAGAAGTTAAAATCACCAACCATAATTATTAACAATGGCAATAATGATGCTTACCTAAACAAACACTACTAAACAGCTTTACATTTCAGTCAATTTCAGTGAATCTGTGATTAGATTGGCAGATACAGTAAGTAAGTGTGTGTGTGTGTGTGTGTACTCACTGGGTGTTCGTAGAGGAGGCAGTGTTGGATGTAGGTCTCTGTTACAGTAGTCCTGATCTGTGCAGCACTCGAGCGCTCGCCGCTGTTTAGAGTTCCCCGTGTCCTAAACACACATGAAGACAACACATCAGGTCTCTCAGGTGGTCAGTAACACAATGAAACACTACATGCAACTCATTTAACTTTTGTAATGTGACATATTCCAAGTGAAATGTTCATTGCTTGTACAGTGTTCACTGTTTCTAAGTGAATGTTCAGCATGAGATTATATACAGTAAGAGCAGGACTTAAAATGAGCGAGTAAAAATAAGCTATGATATTATTCGATAATATCATTTTTCACTGTCCACTTGGCTTTGGCAAAAAAATGATAACATTTTAATAAACAAATCAGATTTTTATTTTTTCACAATAAGACCAGGGACAGGTATTAAGAACATAAATAGGATTGCTTTTGGTTTTATGTTTTATGTGTAAAGCATTGGTTCACTTAAAATATTGACTATAGACAAACTTTATGGTGATTTTTGGAGCTTGGCAGTATAAATCGCCATTCATTTTCATAATATGGAAAAAAGCAGCTGATAAACTTCATTTGTTTTGCACTGAAAGAAAACCATGGAATGACATTAGTATGAAAGCTTGTCTCCATTGCAGAATTTAAAAAAAGTCTCTTATGCTCATCAAGGCTGAATTTATTTGATCAAAAATGTAGGAAAAACAGAAATAATCTGAAATATTATTACAATTTAAAATAACTGTTTTCTATTTGGATATAATTTAAAATGTAATTTATTTTTGTGATGAAATGCTGAATTTTGAAAACAGTTGTGCTGCTTCATATTTTTGTGGAAACCTTTTTTCTGGACTCTTTGATGAATATAAAGTTCAAACAGAATTTATTTTCAATAGAAATCTTCTATGACATACTGTAAATGGCTTCACTGTTACTTCTGATCAATTTAATGCATCCTTGCTAAATAAAAGTACTAATTTCTTTAAAAAATCTTACTGACCCCAAACTTCTGAACAGTAGTGTAATTGCGACATAATATGTCACAATTCTGACTTTATTTCCACCAATTTTGAGTTAAGACACAAAACTGCATAGTGGCATACAAGTAAGAATTGTGAAATATAAAGGAGCAGCACAGGAGTAATTAACGAGGTGTTTAATTCACAGTGAGTTACGTAAGGCTTTTGTTTCGTCTGTGCTTGAGGACTGATGCACTAACACTTAAGTGGTTTATTTTGGAAACTAGAGCAGTTTATGACTCACTCGGCACTGAAACTCTGATCCGACCAGACCCAGACAGCCTGACGTCACCACAGCCGCTCCACCCTCTTCCTCCACCATGGTGAAGCAGTAACCGTCCGTCCTGAACACACAACACACATGTAATACCGGGTTCACAATGTGTGCAAGAGTACACAAGTGGGGCGGGATTTGTCCTGATACCTGCACGTGTTATTAGTGGAGTCCTCCGGACAGTGATGGTAGCAGTAACACCACAGGAAGCGCTGAGGTAGAGCCGGCGCATCACTTCCTGTCTCCCGACGTTCTTCCACCTTCCCAGAATTCCTCAGCAGCATGGTGTCCAGAACGTTAGCTGGAGAGGAGGAGACAGAGGAAATGGGTCAGTTATCATCCTGTAATATCTGTCAGAAACTCACACAACCTTTTTCCAACTCAAAAATGTGCTTTATTTCATTCCTTCTTGTTTACTTAGCAAAAAAACATTGAGAAACCGAATTGAATAATTACTTCAGATATCCAGACTCTCAGGATCATAACACACAGCTTTGAAGTATGAAATTTATGGCACCTGGGGAAATATGGCTGCAAATATCACATCATTCTCACTCTTTCATCTTCTAATATTTGCAGAGAAAAAACGCCCCGAGACATTTTATAAATTAAACAAAAAGATGGAAATGAAGTTTGGACGGTCTGTCACTAGTTTTGGAGCGATATGAAGAGGTTATTGGAGAACTGTGTTTGAAGAAGGGATCTGAATGGATGCTGAACTTGTGAGCAGGTGAGTCAAGGACAGACGGACATCAAGGATAGACTCACTAAAAGTAATATTGATTTCTTTATTCTATCACAAACTACAAAAATACAAATGATTGAAATAGTTCTCAAGGTTTCTGAATACCAAAAAGGAACTTGTAGAATTAATTAGGCAAGGTTATTATTATTTTTGTAACACATGAAATTAGGGCTGGGCGATATATCGCATACGATTGTCATGCGCATCTCGTCAGTAAAGCCGGTTCCATGATTAGCAGTAAATCTCCATCACCTGTTTTCAAATGGAGTGACATTTAATACACAGAGCCGTAGTTCACTGACAAGCTACACAATATCGCGTTCATTATTGAAGGCGATTCATCTGCGATAATGAACACGATATTGTGTAGCTTGTCAGTGATCTACAGCTCTGTGTATTAAATGCCGCTCCATTTGAAAGCAGGTGATGGAGATTTACAACTAATCACGGAACCGTCTTTACTGACGAGATGCGCCATGATCATGGCGTTCGATACATCGCCCAGCCCTACATTAAATGTTAACTATATGTAAGTATGTTAACTATATATATATATATATATATATATATATATTAGTGCTGTCAAACGATTAATCGCAATTAATCGTATCCAAAATAAAAGTATTTGTTTACATAATATATGTGTGTGTACTGTGTATATTTATTATGTATATATAAATACACACACATACAGTATATATTTAGAAAATATCTACATGTATTTACATGTATATGAGAATGAGAGAATGAGAGAATGAGCTTTATTGGCCAAGTATGCTTGCACATACGAGGAATTTGTTATAGTGACAGAAGCTCTACAGTGCAAC